>JAHPZR010026773.1:0-10000 GCA_019787425.1 Platygyra sinensis
ATATATTGCAGTCAGCTTCGGGCTACGCCCTCAGCTGACTGCAATATATCACGTATTGCTGTCGGCCCCAGTAACTATCTAATACATATACAATTTACAGTAGATCTTTTTATAACCTGGATCATGGAGCCCTAAACCGGTTATAAATTTGTATGGGTGAATTGCATTGCTTGCCGTTTTTCAATCACGGTATTCCAGTTTGTATCTAAATTGTCTTGTCTTAATGCCGCACAGGTCTGACAGACAAATTCAACCCGTTCGAGTTAACAAATCATGCAGTCCTGGCCGTGGGATATGGAGCAGACAAGGAGTCTGGGGAGAAGTTTTGGATTGTGAAAAACAGCTGGGGAGAGGAATGGGGCGAGGATGGTTTCTTTCGTATCCGACGAGGAAACGACGAGTGTTCGTTCGAAAGCATCGCTGTAGCGGCTGAACCAGTTATGAACTGAGGAGCTATTTGTAGTTTGTTGTAGCCTGTTAAGACGAAATAGTGATATATTGATTTGGAATTTGTGAAAAACATGTAGTAACAGTACATATAGCTTTGTCAAACAGAGGTTGCTTCGAGCTTGTAGAGCGCTCCTTTCTCCACTTGAGTGCTTATTGTAATTAACCTATTTGCTTTGGCTTTGGTTTTGCATATTCATTACTACCCTTTGTGATTGGTTTAAAAATGGCGCGCCACTTTGTCATCCAATGAGAACTGAAATCAAAGCCAATCGGGACTCGCTCCCGTACAGGTTTTCCCGCGCTTTTGCGTCGGCTACATGTATGTGGAAGGAGTTTGATTGGTTCACTGAGTTGAGTGATTACTTTGCTTTTCAGTTTTTCGACACTCAATTGAAAAGCGCTTTGTGCATTAACAGTTGACAGTTATACTACAAAATCGTGCGGAATGTAAAGACAATGGTCTCCAGTTGGAGTGAAAACAAGCTCGGACATTTGTCTACGGACATTATCTGTTCCGAAAAGCGAAAAGTTATTTGAGAGTACAGCTGGCTGAAAACTGTAAGCTTTGGGGAACGTATAATGTTCGAGAAAAAATATGCGAGCATATTTTCGCCCCAAATGGAGACTACTTATGTGTTCGTTACCGCTCAAATAATTTTGCAACATGCGCAGTTTTGAATTTGGGTACCCTCCAGTTTTTGCTGGGGCATATTCAATCATGTAACGCATGTAGACCAATCGCGCGCGAGGGAAATATTTGATGGATAATAAAGCCCAGTTTATACGCCTACTTGATCGTGCACCTCTGTAAGCTGCTTTGGCTGTTAGTAGACGATCTTGTAATTGTTTCGTTTTGTTCTGTTTTTTATTCAATAAACTGTCAAGGAATCACACCGTTACAGTTAGAAATGATGTAGTTGTTTATTGCTTAAGGACGGTGCCTACTTTTGTTAGCGCGCACACGTTCTGCGCATCACGCAAGCCATGATTTAAGCGCGCGCGAGCGCTGGGGTTGACATTGACGCAATCAACTATGCCACCAAGCACACGACTAATTAAAGCAAAATTTCCTATGCTGACCAAATCAATTTTAATGATCCTGTACTTAAACCAGGGAGACCAGAATAGCAGCATATCACTAGCCACTAACTGTTAACGTCTTCCAGCTGAAAATCTAGCTGTTATCTTTCGAAAATTACACTGAAATCCAACTGCAAACATGTACCTGCAGATGGCGTATTGCGCGCGCAGACACGCAAATGTCTTACTTACTGGGGAGGTGACAGGAAAAAATGTAACGGGCACCGTAAAAGTTTTCAAAAAAGATCAATAACTTAAAAAGACGCGTGGTTACCCCTACATTTTTTGTTGCGAAATGGAAGCGGCAAGACTATTCAACATGTGATTAGTTTCTGGTCGTGAGCAACAGGTATTTAGACTGTATTTCAGCTGAACCAGAGGAAGGCTGTCAGAGACGTTAAAAGCGATTTTGCAATGATTTTGTTGCTAAAAACGTAACAAAAATGAATTTAATGTTACCATTTGCCATGTAGTTTAAAAATCTTTTTAAATGTGTTTGCCTTTCTGTATGTAAAGGCGAATTCTAAGGAAATCTGTGAAGAGATATCGTTTCCCACTTTTTTCAGAAAAATGCTGATGTCAGCATTTTTGTTGAGACTCAAGGCTAATTATCTCGAAAAAATGCGTGGCTACCCCTATTTTTCTTTGTGGATTCCAATAGCCCTTGCAAATATCTACTTTTTCCGCGTGGTCCTAACTTGGCGCAAAAAACTTTGTATTTAGTAGGCACCGTCCTTAAATTTGTCCGACGAGTCTAAGGTTGGTCAGTGTAAAAAGCAGACTGCAGATTGCAGACCGTGGTAAAATGAAGACTGTGTAAAATGCAAACTGCAGACCACAGGTGGCTTAGTTTATATGACACAAGTAAATAGTACTTTTCGAGTTCGCTGATTGGCTATCTCGTTTACCCCCACCTGAAAAACATACCCAATTTTTTTTTCCCTGTACCATGTAGTTTTCGGTTATGTACCTGTCAGTTATATTGTTATTTGCGAATCTGAATGGAAAATATGTACATGCTGTGTTCTAAAACGAGGGAGCGGGGGGGGGGGGGGGGAGGGGGTTAGGGGGAAGGAGGGGGTGGGGAAATAGTCCTGTATGACAAGGGGCGGGACCGGGTCTTGTATGGAAGTACCAGAGATTGTGGGGTAGTTATCCCCGCATTCCATTCATATTGCGATAGATATGTAACTTGTCAATCATGTAGCAAACCCCAACTTAGTTACAAAATCCGGTGCTTCCAGTCCAGACCAACTTGGTCTCGTCATCAGGTCGAGGAAATATCTACCACTCGAGACAAGATGTAATTTCAATTCTATAATAGTCAATGAATTCTTATATCACATCTATTTCTACACGTGAATGACGAGTAGAGATTCAATCATTTATGATAAGCCAATTGAAATGATTTTTGCTGGTCCAATAATTTTTTAAACACTGTACTGGATAAGTTTGTCCAGAAGCTTATCATTTCCCGAACGGAGTGACAAGCTTCAGGTTTGCACAGCTAGGATAATCATAAAGATGAGAAATTAAAATGTCAATAACCAAGTTTGTAGTGAAACTCGCTTGGAAAAATTTCGGTCTAGTCATGTCTGCGGGGTTTTCTTTGCAGCTCAGAGTCTGTTTTGATGAGACCTTCGATAATCCCCCAGCACGATCCACACGCCTGGTTGGATTAATCAATAAGCAATTAACTTCATCCTGTAGTCCAAGAAGATACAAATACATTTACCTCAGTTGTGAAAACTAAATACATTGACACTTCAGCAAGGCTATTTTTAGTTTGTTCATTAGTTCATCGTTCATTCGTTCATCCGTTCATCCGTTCATTTTTATTCATTCATTTGTTTAATTGTTTATTCATTCATTTGTTTATTTGTTTATTCATTTATTCATTCATCTTAAAACCTTTTGTTCCTTATGTATGTTAATATTTTTCAGGTTTCTCTTTTTTCCCCTTTGATTGACAATAGTCAGGTCTTTTTATGTATTGCTATTTACTTTAGTAACAAGTTTTACCAAGGTAATCATAACATCAAAAGAGATAATGGATCTTAATTCATCTTTTCACCCATTTCGTTGTATAATCCTGTCTGTGGTGTGGAAAACAACTGTGGTTCAGTTATAGTGTTAATTAATTGGCCATATTCGATATATTAAAATTCCAACATAGCTCCGAGGCTTAACCTCGATGTGATTTCTTTTGTTTTATTCCCCCATGCCTCGGAGCCAAATTAGAAATTTAATATATCGAAAATGGTCCATTCGAGTCAAGTCTTAGAACTAGAACAAGGTCATTATCATTATAAGCTTTCAAGTTCGATAATAGCTAAATAAAGACACCACCACTAACCACCATCCACCGCCACAGTTACAAACCACCACCACCATCATCATCATCATCATCATCATTATCACTACCGTCGCCTCCACCACCAAACATTACTGCTCCACCATCAACCAACCACCTCCACCTACCAGCTAACACCACCACCCAACCAACCGCTGCCACCAACAAACACAAAACAATACTGCTCCACCATCAACCAACCGCCGCCACGCACCGACACCGCACCCCACGAACCGCCGCCACCACCAATCACTAAACATTACTGCTCCCCCATCAACCAACCGCCGCCACCACCATTCACCACTGCTTCCCCATCAACCACCGCCGCCAACACCACTAACCTCACCGCCACCAACAGCACCTCTAACGCTAACCACCACTGACGGCAACACTACTTCCGCTGCGTAGTTGTTATTTCTTTGTCTTTATTGCTAGAATTTTTATTCTCTTTTTTATATCTTTTTAAATTCATTAAATGTCTACATTCCAAATTGTGATTCCAAATTGTGGAAACACTCGCCTGCGGCTCGTGTTCTCACAGCATTTCTCGTTCTCCCAAACTTCCACTCATTTCTATAACTCGATAGAAACACGGTACATTTTTTTTATTTCTTAAGTATAGAAGAACAGGTCGCGTAAGTCGAGGTCAGTGGAACGAATTGCGGCCACTTCGTTCTTTGACCACTTCGTTCCAAGCTACTTCGCTTCATTCTGGGCACTTCCTTCCAAAGAATAGTCACCTCGTTCTAAGTATAAACTAAACACGTAAACTTCTAATCTAAGATTTCTCAGACAATTCGAACTCAGTCAATTACCGTTTGTTTCGCATTTGCAATCTCGTTCCCAGAGCCTCCGTTACTGGACAAGGGACAGAGACTCTGGGAACGAGACTGTTGCATTTGCAGAACGAACGAGTTAATTCCTAAGTGTCGGTTTCTCTTGTTGATCATTGCTTTTATTTACATAGTGGCTCATAAAGGAGCCATTGTTTTTGGTATACTTTATCAACTTATTTTAACATTTCTACTTGTCCATTAAGATAAGAGCAGGCCTCCAATAGTCGTCTTGCTGATCTTTCTCCAGCCTCGCACTGGTCCCATAGCTCAAAGATTCTCTGCCGCAGCTCTCTGTACTTTCGTCGCTGGATTCTTCACAGCTTCCTTTCTGATACCAGGCGCATTTGAATTGCTGTCAGCTTCGCTTCTCTGTGAAGAAGCTGGATCAGAAGGTTCAGCTGCACTCGTGCTCGTCCGGACGCTCGGCGATTTAGGTCATGGTGCCAGCCCTCGACCTCGTTGTTTTTTCGGTTGGCCTGCTTGTAGCACTTCCAGTCTGTCGGACTCCAGGTGCTGCCGTTGATCCAAGTGCTGAACATGGTCTCATATCACCTATCATACGGTTAAAATCTCGAGCTTACAATCTAATTTAGCACATGAACATTAATACTGAATCAAATGTTACTCACCTTTCTCCAGAGAGCTTCTAGCCAGCTGAACACATCCATGTAGTTTGGGCCGTGGGAGAACTTTTCTTAGGGCTGCCCAAGTGGCGTTCTCAAAGTCTAATGTTATCTGCTGCACTTTCGGGGCTGACGGCAGGATTTCCAGTAGTTCCTCGAAGCCCTTGCAGTAGTCTGACTTTTTGCGTCTGGACATCAACAAGAACGGGAGCGAGACTTGTTTCGCGTGGTCGTCCTTTTTGACGACGGCAGTAACCGTCATCAGCTGGCTGAAGGGTCTGCGCCGACAGCTTGAATGTGGCGTCGACGTACCAAGATTTGGCATGGGCAAGGAACTAGCTACTTGAGCTGCTGATCAGTGGCGACAACCAGATGTCTCCTACTACGGACTCTCAGGTCAGCGCGCAGGAACTCTGATGGGATGTGGTCAGTTGCCAGTTGAATCTCCAAGTCCTAGGGGTCTTTGGGTCTCATTCTCTGACGGCGATGGTTAGCTGCCCCGGCAATGTTTTCTGGTCTAGGTAGATTTGGACATGGGGCGTCTTCAAGGTCTTGGAAGACGGCTGCCCGGGCCATGCCATCCGGTGGCCCGCGTTTGAACTGCGACATCTGCGTATGCTCTGGCCTTGACTTTGGAAGTGATCTGTGCTGCTAACGCTGCTTCAACTTCGGCTGGATGGTCCTGTGCGTTATATCCAAGCTCGTACACACTGTCACCGCGTTCTATGACGCTGGCTCTACATGGGTTGACCTAGTATTAGTCTTAGTAAACGAATAAAGTGGATTTATGAAAAATAAAAACATTTTTAACAAGGAAAACTTAAAAGCTTCAAACCATGAAAATTGCGTTTATTTTAAAACGTTTGTTGGTATCTTTCAAAATTTAAGTGGTTTTAAACTCAACTTCAACATCAAAGTTCCATAATTTACATTGCATGTTTGTTTTAAATTAAATTAAGAAGGCGACTTTTCACACGCCAGTGTACGAGCGATAAATAGCTGATAAATATATATTTTCTTTCTGCACAAATTTGGTTAACTTTTATAAAAGTCAATTAGCTATACAATTATTTACCTTAGATCTTATGGTGCACACCCAATTCGTTGCATTGGCTCTACGTCGTTTGATGCCATAGCTAAAGCCTCTACTGCTATCATGCAGCTTCGGACGTCCTTTGTTGGTGCAGCCGTTAATGACCTGGAAACTAATGGCGAAGGAGCTGGAGAGGTTTTGCCTCTCGGTCGGCGATTCAGCTAAGGACGACTCATCTAAGGCTGGTTCCAGAGTAGTCGAACTGATTGGCTGGAGACTGGAGCTCTAATTCAGCTTCGGGATTGGCTGGTAAGTCGAACTGAGAAGGAGACCGGGGTTCAAAGACGGCCTCAGGATCGGCTGCTAAGTCGGACTGGTAAGGAGACCGGGGCTCAAAGAGGGCGTCAGGATCGGCTGGTAAGTCGGACTGAGAAGGAGACTAGGACTCGAACTCAAACGTCAGGATAACGACGGCTGGTAAGTCGTATTGAAAACGAGATAGTAATATGTAACAATTAAATAGACTGAGTGCAACATGAGAGACGGAAATATTTTAAGGGTTAATAGGGTAAATTAAATTAACAACGAGATACAAGTTAACAAATTAATATTAATTAACGTACCATGGACTGCTCCTGTTCATCATCGGTACTGTTCAGAATGGGACCCTCGCACTCTACACAGCGCCGATCGATCGATTCCCCGAAACGGACTGCTCCACGATAGTCCAGCTTCCTGGTGCCCGTTTGGCACGTACGGTGCTGCCACCGTTTACATCCTTCGCAAAGGAGGTCTTCTTGACGAAGATAAACGGTCTGGATTCCAGTGGAACAGTACTTAATAGCCCTTTTCACGGTTAACCTTACTCATTTGCATTACAATAAAATCTAGCATGTATGCAAGGCAATTTCGGGCTATTTTGCAGTTTTAGCCCGAAATTGCCTCGCATCCACGTTGGATTGCATTGTTATGCAAATGAGAAAAATTAACCGTGAAAAGGGCTATTGTCTCGAAAGCGTAGATGAAAGTAGGCTGCTGGGTCCACTACAGATGCGTTTTTCGGTGGCTGCTCTTAAAACGTGGCTCGAAATCCTAGAGTTCTGATCGGCCCTCTCTTGGTCGGGATTTCGCTATACGGACTGTTTCCATGGAAACGGCTATAATCTGTGTATTTGCTTCGAAAGCCGGCAAATTCAAAACAAGCATGGCCCGAGTACCACATAATAAACTACTCACTAAACTAGCTTCCTCGAATCGTACAGGGAAATACTGGCGCTCGGTCGTTTCCGCTCTCACGTCGGCTAGCAAGGGTTAATATTTTCCATGTCATGTTCTGTAATAAATTTCTGCATTGCATTTTCGGCAGTGTATATGTTTCTATAATGTTCTTTTGCTCTACCAGCTTGAGCCTAATACGGTGTTAACCAGGTCGAATGCCAATGGCTACTCTAGTTACCACACACGCCTTTTTAGTCTTTTCCCTAAGCATATGTAACCAAAATACGTATCTTTCTATATATTTATAATACTAACTATTGTAAACTCTGTAAATCTCGGACAGTAAATAATGTTGAAGTTGAGGCTTAAGTCGAGACACATGCCGAATAACTGATGACTTGGTGCACCGCCCCATTACTGGCAAGAGGCATCGAATGATTTGAGACTACGTAAACGTTTATGACAAGTGGAATAGTGTATTAAACAGCTGGGCTACAACTACAACTCACCTGTCTTTACTATCAGGAGTCGTCTTTAAGTTGAAGGTTTCCATGTTGGCAGAAGAAGCGGGAAAAATCAACAGGTCTGCATGGTAGTGCAAAAGACGATATCATCGAAGCCAAAACGTCTGCATGCAGGATGAACCGTCGGGGGATCTGTCTCATGGTAACCTGGGCCGGGACATCTGCATTGACCAGCTATCAGATCGGCATATCCAGCTGGAGATTGTAGGCTGCACTGGACTGGACCAGTAGCTGGAATGATGCTGTTGACGAACCAAACTGAATATAGAAAGTACACTACATACACTACCCAACTACGTCACGACATATCCTGCCAAGGATTTCGACATATATAGGTAACAAATAGGGCACATAGTTAGGCATAGGGTACGCATTGTAGAGATACCACTGACATAAATATTCAGTCAGTGTTCATTCTGCATGATAAATGTGCATGTGCGGCTGTCTTCGCGGTAACCTGATCAACTGGTTCCGCTGCTGAAAATTTCACAAGCAAATCTATATCAAATGATCTAGACTCAATAAGGAGCAGTCTGCCTTTTTCGCCGAAATGTTGCAAAGACCTCTTACCCGCCCTCCCCCCTCCCCTCCTCAAGAGGGTCTCTCGTTATAGGAAATTTTTCTACAGCCCTGAGACTATAATACACTGTTCATCAGTGCCTATTCATAAGCAAATTTGCCCCTATAACAGTCCGACACGTGTCTTTAAAATTAACCGCGCTAAAGGATACTACTTCTGCGATGGTCGAATATAAGGTAAACTGGCACAGCCATAGAGGAGGTGTCTTGTTGTCCAAGTAGCTCACAAGGCTAAAAGCCACATTTTAGTCACATTTAATCTATATTAAACAGTTAGATAATCCATGGCCATATTTAAGTCATGTTTAATTACCAGAAACGTGACTTAAATTGACGGCTTAATCATAGTCAGGTTTTAGTCTCCCTTAAAAGTACATTAATTTTGTCAGAAGATTTAAATGCATTTAGGTAAACAGTAAATATGTTGTGTATTTGTGATTTTGTTTAGGCTCATTAAATGGGCATTTAAGTGAGTAAATTTAACTTTTCAGTAATTGAAACCATAAAATCACTATATTACTGGACACTTCACTGGAAAGGTATGTTTGTGTTATGTCAGCCAGTTAGGCCAAATGAGACACACTGCGTGAAATGAGTAATTTCGTGGAATTTACGGGGCCGTGAAATTCTTCGACACTTGGCGTGTCCTAGATCAGAACGTGACGTTTGAAGAAACGTGACGGGTCGGAGAGTGCCATTTTCCTGATACATACGCTGTGGCGTGTGAGGAAAAATTATGGCCTGGGTACGTCATGTGCGGTGTAATAAGCCAATTAATTGACGGAGCTCATTTATCTTTACCCGAAACTAAATTTTTCTGACTTGCATTTCGTTTGGTCGCTTCAGAATGTTCAAGTCAACAAGGTGCGAAGATCTACACTGAACTTACACTATTTTGTTAATGCCATCGAATGTATTCTGTTCAGAATCTTGCATGGAGGCATAAGTCTTAATTATTCATATCAGTCTTTACTATAGACACACTGTAGCTCTTTTCACTCACATTATGCATCTTTACGATACTTTACAGATCACGGAAAGGCATCTGCACTTCCTTAATCCAGACTGTAATTGCAAGGAAAAAAAAACGAGCAAACAGCAAAAACAACGTTACAACAGCAATAACAAAATGCTAACTGAATAGCATTTTTTATCACTTCGGAAAAGACTGGCTGAGGGATAACAAAAAAACTGTTTGGCACCAAAACAAAAACAGTATTTTATCACATAATTTTATTAAACAACCAATCTGATCTTGGAATTACATTTTACGACAGTCAATAGTAACAAAACAAAGAAGGCGA
>JAHPZR010026774.1:5000-10000 GCA_019787425.1 Platygyra sinensis
ATCGCTGAATAGAAAAGCTGTACGTTTGGTTCTGTCATGCAGAAAGAATGAAATCGCTCATATTACCATGTTATTATAGTGGAAGCAGGCTCACCCATGATCATGAGTCAATCGCGGAATCGGCGAAGAGTTAAGCGATCCGCCGGGAAGGAGTCTGCCCTTGTCTCGCGGCTTCGTCGCTCGATTTCGCGCTCGCGGCCACGCCGCGTTCTCTTGAACTCAACGTGAGCCTGCTCGCAGGCTAAACCTCTGGAGGTTGCGACCACCTTTCGTAATAAGCGCTCGCGGGAGGTTTGACAGTACGTTGCAAAAGTAATATAGATAGTAACTTTAAAGTATTTTGTGTGTTTTGCGATCGGTTCTTCTCGAATCAAAACATCGTTAGCAAAGGATCTCTGTGTAACACACTTCAGAGGGACGTTTCCTTTGTGACTTTGAACTTTGTCAATTTGCATTTTGCTCTTCTTTTTTTGCAGATAACGCCTTATTCCACACCATTCATTTTGATCAATACTGTTGGATAGACAAACAAGCATATCTTGGTAAGTGATCGTCTTTAATTAATGATGTTTTACCAAATAAACTGCTTGACGTAATAAGATAATGTGTTTTCTCGGAATATCAGGAAAAAAGCCCCCAGTGTCCGCAGTTTCACTTTCGAAATCTGAGGTTGTTCGAATTCGCCAGGGAAGTAAAATTATCCTTTCACGGTCTGTCCTCTATATTCGCTAGTTTAAAATGAATAGTTCGATTTCCTTGGAAGCTACGATATTCACAAAACACAATGTTTTTTTTTTCAGTTATGTTAATTTAGAAAGCACAATTCCACAAACACTGCTTAAAAGGCAAGTCTCATAACATGTACGCTAAAGTGGGTAAGTTTCTAAAGAAACTGTGGTGCTTCGTCGGTGGGACCATTACAAGGTAATTGGTAATTTGGTTCTATCAACTGAGTTGATAATGTGAATTAGCCACCTTAAAGAGATTCGGAAGCTTCCGAATCTCTTTACGGTGGCCAATTCACATTATCAACTCAATTGATAAAACCAAATTACCTCATTACGCTAGTCTACTTAGCATACATACATACAACTTTATTTAAACTCAGATTTAGAGTAGCTCGAAGGAGCTAGTATCTCCGAGTAAAAAATACAATAAAATAAATAAAATAATCCGCATATGTACACATTTATATACACATATAATCTATACAGTAATATCTCGAATAGCACGCTTAAAAGCAATAAGAGATTGAGAAGTTCTGATGTCATCAGGCAGCATATTCCATACTTGGGTAGCAGCATATCTGAACGAATGTAGTCCATAGGTAGTTGTGGTAACTCTTGGTAAATCCATTTTTTGGGTACCTCTGAGATTGTATTCCACTTTTCGCTCTTTTAGTAGTAATTTGAGGTATGGAGGAGCAATGTCATTAAGAGTCTTATACGTAGTAATTAGCATATTTTGAACACGAGAAGATTCAAGATTGACAGACCCTATTATTCTTAGCACTACAGTCGCAAAGCAGTACACATTCTAAAGCAGTCGTTTGATGATTCAGTGATTACTGTAGACACCACATCACTTCATCATCAAGACAAACTGCATTATTGCTCGATCGCCCTTATTTGTGTCTCCATGGCTGACATAATTCCTTTTGTAGCGTATGTAATGATATTCCCTTCAATTTCAACGCTTCGATAAAACAGCAAAAAAATATCTTACACAACATAACGAAAGCAATATCAGTAACATTGTACGCAACATTTACTCATGAATGATAAAAGAAGGAAACGAGTATCACGCTGTTAATAAAGCTATTACTAAACAGCCTTCTTAATTGATAAAAGTCACAATGTAATTTGTTTGTGCTATGAGTACAGGACAATGAATAAAGTCACGCGAATCACACAATGTGAGGTTTACGTTATCCACGGCTAATTTTAGAACGGTTGGGTATTTCCCTCTGCAAGTCCTGGCATGCTCTTGTTTATCTCAGCAAATGTTTAATTTTCCTTCACATCACGTTACTAGCTTCCAAAACACAGCTTAAGAATTCACTTCAATTACCCAAACGCACAAGAAATACTCGCAAAATTGCAAATAAATTTATAACAGTAGCTTCTGGAGAAATTAACCTACAAAGTGCGATCTCATTTGTAACGTAGCGAAAGTGAAACCTGCAACGTCAGTGTATTCCATGGCTGACGTAATTCCTTTTTTATTGTAATTTGTTTATTTCCTTCGAATCCAACGCTTTGATAAAACCAAAAGAAAACACATTTCATACACTGCCCAGCGGAAGTTGGGCTCTGGTCACCGACAAAAAAAAAAACATAGGCACACGAGGCGTGCAAGAATTATTTTTTGAGAATAACAAGTCTATGGGGGTCGTGAATAATGCTTGTCAGTGGATGGTGTTACCAGTCTGGTCCGTTAAAAGTGATTGGTCAGTAAAGCCTTAATGGTATAGGCTGCAAGATTCGAGTTAAGTTTGTCATCGGTCATTGGTCGTTTTCGATATATCTATTGTTAGTTGTTAGAAGTCCGTTTGTCGGTTTTGTTTTCGTCTTGGATAAGTCGTTTGTAAGGCACCTGTACTTGTTGACATCTGTTAAGAGGCTTTTGTTGTAAGTTAGTGTATCAGCTTTCCAGAGTCAGTTAAGCGACCACTGTCACCACTTCATAGATAAAAGAGCTGAAATTGGATGATAAGGTGTTGTAACATTATCGCATTCCTGGGTTGTACAAAAGGCGAAAATTTCTCAATGGGAAGTACCGGATTTTTTCTCGAAATTTACTTTTCGCAAAAATGAAGCATTAAAAAAAATGGCATGTTAACGAGGCAAAATTTTCACCAATTGCTTGCTTTCTCAGAATGTTGGGAAACCCCCCAGAGTTCAGGACGTTGCACTTTCGAAACCAAGGTTGTTCGCACGTCGTGGTGAGTACAGTCATTCTTTAATTCAATTTGTCTGTGTCCAATATTCTCCAGTTTAGAATAGCCATAACAGGAAAAAAGCGAGCATATCTACCTTTGTATGTTTTTTAGAAAACAAGGGTATCATGTTACAAACTTTGGGAGGAAAACAAAAGTATCAAGTTACAAAAAAAATAAAATTATCACATTTGCTAGTTCAACGTATTAATGAATTTAAATACAGGCAGCAGATGACTCAAAAAGTACTAACAGTCTTGCATAACACTCTGCACTCTGTGAGATTGTCTCACTAGTTAACAGTTGCCATAAATGCGAAATATTTAAATGCACCTGAATACATTAAGAAAAATTAAAGATAGGTCCAAACATTTTTTTTTATGTGCCGCTAGATTATCTTCTTGTTTGCCAGTTTATTCTGACCGTGAAAAACAAGTGTCAAGTTACCATTTGAACTAACAAATTAAAATATCATGTTACTGCAACAAAACAAGAAATTTGATTGGCTGTTTATAGTAGATAAAATCTGATTGGTGTGAAATACATACATCTCTCACTCATTCACTCACTGTTACTCACTCACTCACTCACTCACTCACTCACTCACTCACTCACTCACTCACTCACTCACTCGATTGATTTTATATTGACATTGTTTCAAATAGCATTGAATTGTTTCTCATTGCTTCGCTTTGTTAATGCAGTTGTTCTCCTTTATGTATGATCAGGTACTATTTGTGACTACCATGAGTTGCATCTTGTCGATTTGCACGCTGGCTGTATTGGTGACGACGTTTAATCAGAGACACCCTATTTCTGCAGGTAAATTGATGAAATTGGTAAAAGACCACCGATTTTAACCATTTTTGCATGTTTTCTGGTTACCGTGGTATTACTCTAACCAAGGCCACCCGACAAAATTTTCTACGAATTTAACAAACTGCTCTCCTTATCGATAATGAACCATTGCCGATGAGGATAATGGTTGCTTAGCCAGTATTCTATATACACATCAGAGTAGAGTACTGAATTGTTGCGAAAGAAAGGACAGGCATGGAATGGTTTTCAGTACAATTAATTTACATTTGTTTGAGATGTTTAAAATTTGAGAAATTGTAACTTAGACGATTTTGAGTAGGCTGTTCGCAGCCCTCTATTTCTCGTATTTTTATTCCATCGTGAATGCGAGGATAGAGTCGGAAGATTACTGGACGCCAGCGCGAAAACGAAGTTATTGCTCGCTTAGCTCGCACCGTGCTTCGCCGCTCGCTTCGCTCTCTTTTTCTTTCGCGTGTGTACTGATAGAGAGGATGTGAACAGTCTAATTTTTAGAAAGATGCTCTATTTCTTGTTTACGTACAGCACAACATTTTTATCGTATATCTATATTTTAGAAATGCCAAGCGATTCTACATAATGCTTTGATTTTGTAGTGGACGAATTTTCTTAACTTCGGCACACGATAGATTAAACCTCGATTGCGCCGGCAGTCAAAAATGCTTAACCCACGAGCTACTACTACCAGGAAACGTTGTATAAAATTGCTTGGTGTTTCTGACCAAAGATCCGCAAAATACTCAAAACTCTCGGGAGGCTTTAGTGGATACCAGGGTTGATACTAAAAATGTTTTTTTTCTGGAATTGATTATCTATGAATTTTTGACTCACTACCCGGTGTCTAGTTTTTTTGAACAACGTGCCAGCAAAATAAAACTGGTAA
This sequence comes from Platygyra sinensis, assembly GCA_019787425.1. Lineage (NCBI taxonomy): Eukaryota > Metazoa > Cnidaria > Anthozoa > Scleractinia > Merulinidae > Platygyra > Platygyra sinensis. The sequence goes on from JAHPZR010026774.1 coordinate 9,659, forward strand.
CGTGCTTTTTAAATCGTTTTCTAGTCGGCTTATTGCGTATAGATAAAGAATTGTCATTCCAATAATAGCATCCCATAATAGTTGGGCAAAATGTTCTTACATTTATTCTAAAAGATTTGGGTTTAGTTGTTGTAGAGCCGCACTTCGAGCAGCGTAATTAAGTTACTCAGATACTAGAGACAGGATAAGATTCGATGCCTTTTTATGAGTTAGGTGATCATAAAATAGTTGACACGTATATAATATAACAATGTCAGGAAGCTGAATGAGGCCAAGGATTACATCACGAAGTGGCACATTGTTGCGATAATTCTAATAACTTTGTTTTGAAGTCTCACCAAT
>JAHPZR010026775.1:0-7500 GCA_019787425.1 Platygyra sinensis
AAAAAGCGGAATTTAAAGCCCTGTTTACCAAATTTTCTGACGACAATAATAGGCGACCTATGCCAAAGAAGGCGCACCAGACAAGCAACACACTAAGGATTCTCTACATAAATAAGGTTGACCAAAAGAGCAAACTACTCATACACGGAAATGCAAATATGGCGGACAACTCGGTCGTCGCCCGGGACGAGCTACATGAAGCTACATGAAAGCGAGGTTAGTCAGTCCAATGTTTTGCTTTGAAGTTGCTTCCCCAGAAAACTCTTGCTTTGTCGTCGATCTGTTCTGTTTTATTTCGCTGTGCCTACGAGTTGCAGTGTTTCTGAAAGCGACAAGAAAGGATAGAAATCTTCCATTGTTCACCTCTAGGGAAAATAGTGGATCAATGCAATTCGTTTAGACGAAGAAAAGGAGTTCACGATTGCCGCGGGAACTAAAAGGTTGTTTGCTACGTTTCGGGATAGAAGATCTCAGAAAAATTGTTTAAATGACGAGCTTATGTGGTGTCTGGTGGTGTTCCCACACGATGTTCATGGCCAATACCCTCCTCAAGTTAAAGAAAGCTCTTCTTGAATGATATCCTCTGTCTCAAAGGAAGAAGTTATTTGTGTTCGTGTCCACTCCCACAGAATCACACAAAGCAAATACTACGGTGCAATAACCAAGCGAATGATCTTCAACTGCCTCGTCGTTGAAACCAGTGAAAGCATTGAGCCAAATGACAACAACTTGGAGCTAAATGCGATCGCTTGCACATTTTCTAAGATCGATTCCAACCTGAACTTTAACAATTCCTTCGGCGATCGTGAACTTCTTGCCTCCGTCTGTTTGGTTTCCCCTCCGAAGAGAACGAGGAAACTGAAAGAAAGAACACTTTCTCTGCTGTGGAAGATTCCACTCTGTTGCGGTGGCATTCAGGAACACAAAAACGCGTAGGGAGGGCGAAACAAAGGGATCAAATCGACAACGAAGCAAGACTTTCCTGAAAAAGCATTGTCAGAACAAAACATCAAAGCCTGACTAGCCTCGCTTTCATTCGACTCGTCCCGGGCACCGACCGAGTGGTCTGCCATATTTGCATTCGGTGTATGGCTTGCAGCCAGAAAACATTTGATGGAAATCCTGTGGCAGACGCGTCAGTGTGTTTGGACAATTTTCGACGCATCGCCAAATGAAACAATTGGTCGGATGAATTGCAACTAAATGCTTTTCCTTTACATTTGCAGGGCATTGCGAACGCGTGGTTTCTTGCGGTTTCTGCAACGATTGATAAAACCCTAATGCCCTGGCCAAACGGAGTCGCAAGTAGACACAAGTTGAAAACTTGGGCCTACTTGCAGCTCCGTTTGGCCAGGGCTTGCGGTGCACTTGCGTTGACTTGCGATGACTTGCGCTCACTTTGGTCGAGATAAAATTTTGCACGCAAGTCAAAGCAAGTTTTTCACCGTTTGACCACCCAAACCAAGTCAACGTAAGTTGAATGACGTCCATTAACCCATTATTAGCCAATGAAATAGAGGATAGCCTGCCATAAAATGATTTTTTTGCGACTTGCGTGTACTTTCGAGGAAACTTGTGAGTCCGTTTGGCCACCCAACGCAAGTCTCTACGCAAGTTCAACTTGCGTCCACTTGCGACTACTTACATGTCCGTTTGTCCAGGGCTTAAGATAAGTTAACTAATTGTGAACAAAAAACTTAAGCCCTGGCCAAACGAAGACGCAAGTAGACGCAAGTTGAAAACCTTGGGTTTACTTGCGACTCCGTTTGGCCAGGCCTTGCATGCACTTGCGTTGACTTGCGATGACTTGCGCTCACTTTGGTCGAGATCAAATTTGCACGCAAGTCGACGCAAGTTTTCCACCGTTTGGCCACCCAACACAAGTCAACGCAAGATGAGTGCACGTCCATTGCGACTTGCGTATACTTGTGAGGAAACTTGCTAGTCCGTTTGGGCCACCCAACGCAAGTCTCTACGCAAGTTCAACTTGCCGCTACTTGCGACTACTTGCGCGTCCGTTTGGCCAGGGCTTTAGATGGTGTTGAAAACAAGGGGGAAACCTAAGTTTTAATAACAGACGGAAAATATTTATATTAGTATGGAAGTTTTTTCTTCAGAAGTATTTCCTAACTGAAATAAATTTAAAGGTAATTGTGTCGTATTTATGACGTGCTGACGTGGCGTTTTACTCAATCGTGTGTCGTTGCAAACATGTGCCAGTCTTAACACGAGGATGTAAATTTTAACGTATCGTAAATCTTCTATTAAACCTTTTCTGGGACATTTACTTGATTCGAGCACGTTTGAGGGGCAGCGGGTGAAAGACGGGGCAGAATTATAAAACTCTTATTCCAAACAAGAGGTGATGTGAAGGTGGGGAGTGCTACTTGAGAGGAGGCGACGACGATTTACAGTTTTTATTAGAAAAGGAAATAATCACTTCAAATAGTCTTTAATTCTGATGTTTTGAACCCAAAACACAGCCAGTGTTACACGAAACAAGAGAATAAAAAGTGGAAGTATGTAATGTGTTACATGTTACAATGTTGTAAATTCATGAAATAATGGGACAAATAAAGAACAATCAATCAGTCAACTTGTATACATACATACTTTATTGGGACTCCCTTCAACAGGGCTTTTCAGTCACAATGTTAACTAACTGAATATTTAACACAACGAATAGAAACAAGCAGATAATAGCCTTGTCTGTCATCAGTTCGAGAGTGGAAATTTTTCCCTCAGAGAGACTTATAGCTGTTGATCATTAGCATCTCGAAACACGATCTAACATACTCTTACTTAAGGAAACAAGGCACGCGTACCATCATCTCCTATTTCCTGTCAGCGTGCAGCAGGCTAGCTACCTATCTGTCGGACAAATCAGTGTCACTGAGAATCGTCAGTGTCACTGACAAGCGTCAGTCAGAATTACATTTTCTTCCCGGCGTAATGCAGCTCAAATACCGTAAATCCTCTATTAAGTCCCCCCTTTTCAGAGGAGGAAAGTTAATAAGCAGCCCCTCAGAAGCGCATTGTACTCACAGCCTTAAAGACGTACAGTCAACTCTCTCTTAACGGACACCTCTGTAAGACGGACACCTGGTGCTGGTCCCGGCCGTTTCTCAGTCATTTTCCTATAACCAAACTCTTTATAAGACGGACACCTCCATAAGACGGACAACGGACACTGTTTGAAATGATCAACGGACACTTGTGAGGCGCTGAATGTGACCGCAAATTACGATTTAAGGAAAAAAATTCTTAAATTACCAAGCATCTGACTCTTTTTAACAGCAGATGTTCAATTGACAGCTCTTATCTTTTTAACGGAATACATACAGTACAAATTAAAATTAAATCAGTCATCATTTTCTTCCATTCAAAAAATAACTCGGAGGTGACAACCGAATAGTATTGTACTGTAATCTAAAACAGTTATTTTCTTGCTTTCTTGCTTCCAAAACGCTGCAAGATGAAATCCTCGTATCAATTAAACAGCGATAGTCAACGCTAGCTTTGAGGATTTTAAACTGTTACACCCGAAACAATTCACGATCAGAGATTTCTTTTCTTCTAAAGTGCATGCCCACCAAAGCCATGACGCTATTAACTTATGCCAATTGTTTTTTTTTTAGAAAAAAATGACGTCTTTTTAAACTTGGGCAGCAAAAGACAGTCCTGAGTTCTAAGATGGTTATGTTCCCGTTTGCAGAATGTACTGTTCACTGTTTGGACTCTAGTTAACCCGTTTGATTGTAATACGACAAGAGATTCAATTTTATAAATCATGATGTTTTTGTTCCAGTTTGTAGGTTTCGAAAACAAACTTGAAACAGACTCGTATTCACTGTGCACAGGTTCAGCATTAAAATCTGAAAATTCCTGGGGTCATGTTACGTGGACTCTCTATAAGCCGGACACCCTCTAAGACGGACAGCTGAGACCGGTCCCGCGGGTGTCCGTCTTAGAGAGAGTTGACTGTATTGATTGTGAAATCTCTGCCCCGAGCATAGTCCATTCGATTGTCTTGCCGTGTTTTGTTATGGAACGCTCTAATCTAGTCACACTGCTAACGACATGCAATTAATACCCATCCAAAAAATTTTCTCTAACCGAGACTCTATTCGCAAGGCCAGGGAGGCTTTTTTAATTCAAAAAGGCAGAACACTAGATCCTGACGGTCTTAACATTCGTGAAGAAACATTTTAATTGTTTTCTTTTATTGTATGGAATTTGCGCTATACAAATTATTGTTATTATTATTATTATTATTATTATTATTATTATGTAGATTTATTATTTTATTTCACCATATTATTTTTACGTATTTCCGGTAATATGCTAAATAAAAACACGTCCCAATGTAAAACTCCCATTGTACCTGAAGAAGGCTGGTTTGGCCAGCCGAAATATAGTACACCTTCAAAAAATCATTCTACGTTGTGTCGGTTTCTGCCTTCATATTCTTTATTATTAGAGTCATTAGACACAAGCCTTAAATAAACAAAAGCCGCTAATGGTGCAGTAAAATGGAGTCAAAGGATTACAGTCGCTGTTCTCTTTTTTTTCGGTCTTCTTGTCATAGTTGTCAGGGCCGTACCTAGGATTTTTTGTCTGGGGGGGCAAACTCCACAAACCTTCACAGGGATCTCCCGTATACAGACAGGGTTTCTAGTCGGAAGTTTTGTTTTCACCCCTATTAGTTTTCCTGGCGGGGGCAACTGCCCCCCCCCCCTGCCCCCCCGCTATGTACGGCCCTGGTTGTGTGCACTGCATGCTGTGTACATGTGTGGTAAGATTGAGTTTTCAGGGAACCAATTGCCGTTAGACTACCAGCTGCTGCGGTTTAGCGTCTAACGAGCTTTTCAAGGTCATAGGTCTAAATGGTTTCCGGTGTTTGCCTATTTTCACGCATAACAAAGCTTTGTTTGCAGGCTTCGTAAGCCGGTAAACAAATTTCACTTCGATAAAGCCCCGGGGGGGGTACCCCCAGAAAAATTGGGTGGGGGTGTGCGGCCCGCGTCCCAAAACCCCTACCCTATTTATGACCAAAATCTGCGATATTTCCTACCCTATTTATGACCTGACCAAAAAATCGAAACCCTATTTATGACTTGGCCATTACATCAAAATCCTGTTAAAATACCGTGAACAGAATTTTTGAAGGGCTTTTGGTGATTTTCCGCTTTGCGACAATGGTGCAAAAGTTTCTTACAAACACACTCATAGTAATCAATGCGAGAGATCAAACACCATACCCTATTTATGACCAAAATAGCCAAAATAAGCTAAAATCGATACCCTATTTATGACCAAAACGGCTGAAAAACCATACCCTTTAGGGCCGCACATACCTATACAGCCCATATAAGGGAGTACCCCCCCCCCCCCCGGGATAAAGCTTAACTTTTTCTGAGAGACTGCGTGTGTAATAGAGATTTTACGATAACTGCAGAAATTCACGCGCGCTCATTGGCTAATTTTTATTGTCCATATGCGGACATACACATGAATTTAAAATTCATGCGACGCATCAGCGAGTGCGAGCCGGCAATTCGACAATTTGTTATCGTAAAAAACAAATTGATGTCAGTTTTTAATGCGTCTGTCCTGTTATTGATAATGAATTTCGTCATCACATTGTCAAAGTAGTCTGCGGATCCACTCGGCTATCGCCTCGTGGATCCACAGCTACTTTGACAATGTGATGACGAAATTCATGATCAATAACAGGACAGACGCATAAAAAACTGACGTCAATTTGTTAAACATTACATTTTAATGTCTCTTTCTTTAGCTCAGTGTATGGCTTTGTTCTTTCATGTGAATGCAATCAGTTGCCAGTGTTATGTAATGGAATCTTTGTTCATCCACGATGATCTACGTTTTTTTTTGTAACTAGTCGCTGTAAAACTACTGTTTATAAAAACCTTATGTCGCTAAGATAACTGAAATGAAGACCAACTTACCGATTTTTGCTTCCCTGTAGCTTTTATTAAACGACACACAATTTATCAGTCTCAACAAGATTGAGAAAGTGTTTGTGCTGACTACCTCCTCTGGCTTTCTGCCATATTGTAATATCAATGACCGTCGGTTAGATTTTCTTTGGCTGTTGAACTTGAAGTTTGCTTTTACTACACTAAAACTTGATTGTAGTCAAACAATGGAGGCTGTTGGAAGTAATTAAAATAGGATCTTGATTGACAAATGTCATCGGATAATGTGAACATTCTCCTACTATGATTCGAGCTCGAACCTTCGATTTTTGAAACCTCTTACGTCTTATCTAGATTATCTTACGGAGACCGAACACTGTTCCTGTATAAACAACGTTTCCTTTACCCTGCGAGCAGAGTCTCTTAGGGCACGTTTCTTTAATATTAGAGTCATCAGCTGTGTTTTAATTAAGCTTCGATGGCTGAAGAACAAGACTTGATATGAGTCTCTTTCTGTCCACTGTTTTTGTATAACCAGTTCTATGAGATCAATATACAAGTGATGCAGAAGCAGGTCGACCTGCAGGTCATCAGTTTGGAAAATCTTAGACAGTTTGACTCTCCCGAATGGATATTTCGCCGAAGCGGCTTGTTGGGTGCCTCTGAGAAACTTTATCTTTTTTAGCTTCGCTATCTTTTTACTCCGATCTTAGACTTGCCACAAGTCGACTGCGAAAATACGAAAGCGAGCGAATCTAGCGGAACCGGCTTTGAGAAAGTCTACTTCGATCTCATTGCATGTTTTTTGTCAATCAAATTTATCAGTTCCCAGTCCGTATCTTTGTACATTCAAATTCAAATTCAGCTGAAACTAATAACGATTACTTATGAAGATATATGTTGTAACATACGAAACGTTAAGTTGTTTATATAAGAGAAATGTATTTTGTACAAATGTTGGTAAAAGTTATTTCCGTTTTGTTCTTAATGTAAGTCACGTGTTCTTTGATCGCTGACATGACAAATTAGCGCATGCGACCGGCAAAGTCACGGTGTCTTCGTCAACGTCTGGTCTAGCGGGGTTTAGTTTGTTTGCAACGTAGGCTATTAAAGTCGACAGCAGCACAGGTATATTAACCATCATCTTCAGTTGCAATGAGAATGTCATTAACAGCTCATCATCAAGCATGGCCTCTGAGGTTTTCATTTTCTATAGGTAAGTGTTAACTGCAATTTAACGAAAGTGCATGGCTGTTCACGAGCTTCAGTAGTGCTGTGCTAAAATTTCTCATTATGTGGTCTGAATTAATTTTCATTATTTTACGCCGCATGGATCATTTGCTTTCGGGATTCTTTTCTTGCATTCGTTTTGATTCAGTAGAACATCAATGAATCTCTGTCTAAAGGCAAACATTGGAAATAGTTTGGCTTCGATTTATTTGTATTCTCGCAGCTGACCTATTGATCCTGTTCTTTGCCAATAATGAGCAACTCTATGAAATCGAGGTGGAAGTGACTTGAAAGCTGGTCATATATAACAGTTATTCACGGAAGTAAA
>JAHPZR010026775.1:10000-33922 GCA_019787425.1 Platygyra sinensis
GAAAATTTTTTGGATGGGTATTAATTGCATGTCGTTAGCAGTGTGACTAGATTAGAGCGTTCCATAACAAAACACGGCAAGACAATCGAATGGACTATGCTCGGGGCAGAGATTTCACAATCAATACAGTCAACTCTCTCTAAGCACGGACACCATCGGGACCGACCTCAGCTGTCCGTCTTAGAGAGGTGTCCGGCTTATAGAGAGTCGACGTAACATGGCCCCAGGAATTTTAAGGTTATAATGCTGAATCTGTGCACATCAGTGAATACGAGTCTGTTTCAAGTTTGTTTTAAGTTATTTACTTGATCGAAACGTACAAACTTAAACAAAAACATATTTCTAAAATTGAATCTCTTGTCGTATTACAATCAAACGGGTTAACTAGAGCCCAAACAGTGAACAGTACATTCTGAAAACGGGAACATAACCATCTTATAACTCAGGACTGTCTTTCGCTGTACCAAGTCTAAGAAGATATCACATTTTCTAAAAAAAAAACAACTGATGAAAGCAAGTTAAGTTAATATCTTCTAATAGTCATGGCTTTGGTGGGCATGCACTTAAGAAGAAAAGAAATCGTGGATTGTTTCAGGTGCAACAGTTTAAAATCTTCAAAGCGCTGACCAATGCTGCTTATTTTTGATACGAGGATTTCATCTTGCAGCGTTGTGGAAGCAAGAAAGCAAGAAAATAGCTGTTTTAGATTACAATACAATTCGGTTGTCACCTCCAAGTTATTTTTTGAATGGAAGAAAATGATGACTGATTTAATTTTAAGTTGTACTGTATGTATTCCACCGACAAGATAAGAGCTGTCAATTAAACGTGTGGTGTTAAAACGAGTCACGTACTTGGTAATTTAAGAATTTTTCTTCCCTAACTCGTAATTTGCAGTCACGTTCAGCACCTTACAAGTGTCCGTTGATTATTTCAAAGTGTCCGTTGTCCGTCTTATGGAGGTGTCCGTCTTATAGAGAGTTTGGTTATAGTAAAATGACTGAGAAACGGCCGGGACCAGCACCAGGTGTCCGTCTTATGGAGGTGTCCGTCTTATAGAGGTGTCCGTTAAGAGAGAGTTGACTGTATTGTTGCGGCCTTGTGGATTACTTTCCGAAGGCATTTGGCTACTAAGTTGAACGGGGGAAAGGCATACCCTATCTCCCCTGCCCATGGTTGAATTAGGGCATCGATTGCCTCCGCCTCTGGGTCGGGTTTGTAACTGTAGAACCTGGGAAGCTGGTGATTGGTTCTGCTTGCAAAAACGTCGATCGTACATTGACCCAAATCCCGCATTAGTATCTGAAAGGATTGTTGGTTCAGGTGCCAATCGGAGGAATCCGGTTTGGCGCGAGACTCTCTTTCTGCTATTGTGTTGAGGCAACCCGGAATGTGTTCGGCCCTCAGGGTGATTCGCCTTTGTGGACACCAAGCCCAGAGGTGTCTTGCATAGTGATCGAGGAGACACCTTTTGGCACCCCCCATTTTGTTGATATAGGCAATGGTTGTTGTATTGTCTATTTGAATCTACACATGGACATTTTGCAGCTCTTTGGTGAATGCTTTCACTGCAAATGACGCTGCTAGTAGCTCTTTGCAGTTGATATGAAGATTGGATTCCTGCCTTGTCCAAGTTCCCCTGGTGTCTACCCCATTGCTCACTGCTCCCCACCCCGAATTGGAGGCATCTGATTGAATCATTAGATGTGGAAGGGAATTCCGAATGGGGTGTCCATTTGCCAGGGAAAGATTGTCTACCCACCACCTGAGGTCCTCTAGGGCATGGGGATCCAAAGGTATGTCTATGTTGTTGACTACCAGGGGAAGCATGTTGCTGTTCTTCAAATGTTGGATCCCCCGATAATGAAGAGGGGCTTGAAGAACTGCAGTTTTGCAGGAAGTTAACTTCCCTATTATGTGAGAGAGTTGACTTAAAGAGGTGACTTGACTGCTTACCAAGTGGCGACACTCTTTCTGAATAACAGCAACTTTCTCGCCTGGGAGGAGAAACCTTATTGTCGTGGAGTCCACGATGATTCCCAGGAATTCGATGATCTGTACAGGAACAAATATGGATTTCTCCATGTTGATTAGAAATCCTAAATTCTCTAGAATTGATTTCAAAATCATGATGTCTTTCCTGGCACCCTCTAAGGTGCTGTTCATGATGAGCATATCGTCCAGATAAACTATTATCCGGATGCCCATCTTTCTTAGAATCCCTGTGACTGGTTTGAGTATTTTGGTGAAGATACGTGGGGCGGATGTCAGCCCGAATGGGAGACAAGTGAATTGGTACGTCCTGCCTTGGAACTGAAAGCGGATGAATTTCTGAGACTGCTTGTGAAGGGGGACCGAGAAATAGGCGTCTTTCAGGTCGAGCTTGCACATGAAATCCCCTGGTCTCAATAGGTCTGCAACTGCTTTCAAATCTTCCATCTTGAAGTGGCAGTATTCCACATAATTGTTGAACCTGGAAAGGTTGATTACTGGGCGTTGCCCTGACCCTCCCTTCTTCTCCACAAGAAAGAGGTTGCTGTAGAATCCCACCCAAGGATTGAAAGCAACTTCTATGATCGCCCCTTTTTGAAGGAGACTTATTATTTCTTCCTGCACTAGGGAAGTCTGTGGTGGAGACAGTAGAGGGGGGATGGGAGGCTGGTTTGCCGAGACTGGCTTAACAGTTCTATTTCGTAACCCTGTATGGTCTGAAGAACCCATGGGTCTTGCGTAATTATCTGCCAGTTTTGGGCAAAAAACTGCAACCTCCCTGCCACCCTTTGAGGGTGAAGTTCCCTTAGTGGGGCATGGAAATGGAAAATCATATCGTACAGCGCTTACCTTGGAACCTGAGTTGGTTTGTTGGGGGCCATTTGCGTTGAAGTTTCCTTCCCGAAATTCTTGTAATGGGATTGTTCTGGATAATCCCTTGCCGGTCCCCATTTTCCCCGGAAGGGAGCCTTCCGAAAAGGCTGGTGCTCATGGGAAGAAAGGCTCCTGGGCTTGGTAGAGCCAGACGACGATTTGAATGAATTCGTTCTGGCCTGTTTGTATGGAGGCTTGGTGTTGTTGGAGTTTGAGTTCTTTTTGGACTGGACTGCCTTAGATACCTTCTCTGCCAGGTCGCCTACAAAGTTAAGCTCAGACGCTTTACTTTCCCCAAAAAGATATGTCTGCATGGGATCAGATTGTTTTGCTAACTGAGTGACATCAGTAATATTGCAATGTTTCACAATCTCTTGCCTGCGTTGCTTGTTGACTGAAGCCACTCCATGACCCAATAGTTGAAGGCTCTTAAGAACAAGGTCTATTGCCGACCGCTCGGTTACAGAGCTAGGGTCAGACTGAAGGTGCTGGAGTAAAATGCATAAGGGTCCAGCAGCATCCATGTAATTACGCATGGTCAGCTGGAGGTTCTGCTCCCATCGCAACTGGCCAAGAGTTTCTTTTCCCCCAACCAAGACCAGCCAATGGTCAAGTTCAGGAACCACCAGCGCTGGTACATCCAGCTTTGGGAATTGCTTGCAAATTTCCGAGTGGCTCTTGTCTTCCAACGGAGTTCGGAAGTAAATATCAAGAATGTCCTTAAGTTGTTTACCACATGTCCACGAGGAGTACTTCGAGTTGGAAGAACCTGACAAAGGAGGAACATCGGTTGAAACCGGTACTTTACCAGCTCGTGCAGATTCCTTTTTAGCGTCCCGAAGAGCTGACTGAAAGGAATCTGTACGATCCTCGACCGGATCGGACTGGTGGCCAGTCGTCCATTTGGTAGAAAATTCACTGGGGGCATTAACGCTCAAGGCCACATTTGCGGGCTTCTGCGAATGCGAGACTGGAAAGCCTCCCAACCTGAGACGAACAGAGCCCAAATCTTCCGGCCCTTTCGCTCCGGTGTCGGTGGGATTGTCGTTACGCGGAAGAGATTCATGTTGAGAACCTGTTCTAGCCTTCTTTGGCGAGGATGATTCAGCATTATCAGGATTATCTCCACCATGTCGTTTTCGCGCCAAATTAGGAGTCCCGTTGTCCGAGCTGTTTTCACGAACAGCTTCCTCATGAACTGAACCCGTAGGCTCATCGAGCAGACTAACGCTCTCAGGTTCTGAATATTCTGAACCTGACATATCTTGGAAGGCTTGGAAGACTCTCTCTGTCCAAATCAGAGGTGAACGATAAAAACAGTCCTGCTGTCGCTTTACAAAGCGAAATATGGCCGACGTGCTTAGATTGCCGTATGGCCTTATGGGTTCGTATTCCTTATTTGGATCAGACACTTTCCTTTTTAGGAAGTGCTTTAAAATCGCTTTGTTTTATATTATTATCATGGCCAGACCAATTAGTGAATTCGGAGTGCAACCTGCAATAGAACTTTAAACTTACGACATTACATTGTGGATCGTATTAAACAAAGGCACAAAATTTATGGGTTTACCATGATACAGATATGACTGCCAAAAACTCAAGAACCATGCAGTAGCATTTGATAATTCAGTAATAGTTTCAGTTTTAACAGAGCATTTAGTATATGTAACAATACAGTTGTTTTGTTTAAATTTTTATTCAATGAAATGTTCAAGTATTCCCACAAACAACCATTTAGATTTATACGTTATATTGTGGAAAAAAGTAAAATTTTTTATATATTGGTCGTTTTGTTTCAGTTTACATGAGGACATTGTATAACATGTACGCCTTGTTTGATTTCATATTTTCTATGTTATGATTTTAAATAAATCACACTTGCGTTAAATCAATCATTTTCACTCGATCAATACGCATACTTTAAAACCTAGAGTGCTTTTATGTACGCCGTAAAACAGCAACAATTACAGCATAAATTACTAAATCTAAGGAAAGCAAACAATGGGATTAGTGTCTCGTGGAATGCTCTGATGTTACTGTTTCACAGATTTTGTCAAATCACTCTATTGTTACTGTCAAAATGGAGGAACAAGCAAGTAAAACCTGGGGGGTAGGGGGAGGGGGGGGTGCTCACGGACAAACAAAATCACCCGACCTTTCCCTATAGGCCCCTAAATCTTTTATTCCTCAAATAGGCAGAAAAAAAACGTCCTCGCCCGCATTTGCTAACCTTTGGTTATTACTAGTTTTTACACCTTTCTTTTTAGAGCTAAGAAAGCTCAATCAAAGTACAAATGTGTATGCAATAAAAAAAGTAAAATTCGTAGAGAATATTACATGGCCGTGTGAAGATGTTAATTTTTTTTTGTATTTTGTGAGTGAGCGTTTATCTTGCACAGATTTCTTTTATTACAACTCTAAATTTAATTTATGTGTTTCTATTGGTTCATATTGTAAGCAACTAGCGTTGAGTTAAGCTTATAAAAATTGGGCTTTTTCTTTTTATTCAACAAGTTCGTACCATTTTGTAGGAGCTGCCATAATTACCGGTATCCCTTCCCTCCCCCTAGTGCTACACCTTTTTCTCCCACCACCGTCCAACTTTATCGGCTTAATGTGAGCTTAATCGAAGGATAGTTATTGGAGGATTAAATCTGTTTTAAGGAACACCATTTTATCCCCCAATTAGTTATGCCAGGAATAAGATATTTGATCGCGGAATAACCGCTAATCTTGGTTTATTTTAATCGGCTCTCAAACAACTGGGGCTAGATGTCTTGTGCTCTGTGAAAGAGTAAAGGCATTAATAAATTATATTAGTAAAATCCAACTAGTGGTCTATTATCAATGCTGTGTTCTGATTGGTTGAGCTACTAGTAGGCTATTTGTTATAGCCCACTAGTAGCGAAAAGCACCGGCTTTGAAAACCAAAATAATGGCTTTAACTAGCTAAAGATGTTTTGTCTCGATATTTTTTTGACCAACTAGTTGGATTTTACTAAAACAATTATTCCTTTCGCCCTCATGGGCTATTGACTCAGAGCCCATTCAGGCTCAAGGAATAATTGTTAAATATTCTTTATCGAGCTTATTCAAATTATCATTAAGATAATTCTAAATCTTGAAAAGGCACATAACTCTGATTCCTATGCAATTGAAATTAAAGCTTGAGCTGGAGAGAACTTTAATCAGAACTTTTTGGAGAGAATAGCTTGCCATAAACTTTAGTTTTTGTCATTTTACAGGTTAAATGCAGGGTTGCAGCATGCTATTGATGACAGTGAGCATAAGACAGCACTGTACATGCAGGCCAAGGCAGATAGACGTCTAAACTTGACCTTTCCTCCTGTCAAGTCTCAAGGGATGACCTCTGCTGCAAATCAGGACAGACTGGGTTATTCATTTGGTGGCTGGTCTGATAGCCCTGTAAGTACCAATAATAACAAACTTATCACTTGGCACAGTCTTACTGACAGGTTTTGTCACTTGTTTCATTACTGTGTGACGTTTGGGATCAAACCTGAACTGTAGGGTTTGGAATGAATAAAATCAGAAGCTTGTAAAAGCCTTCTGATGATATCTTATTGGAGAAGTTAGCTTGCAGAGTTGTACAGTCATCAGACCAAGCCTCTCTAATGTTCAAAGTGTGCCAGTGAAGATAGTTGACATTTTTCTTTCCATTTTTTGTTGTCAATTTAACTATGTGATGCTATTAACTCTTATTATACTAAAAAATTATCCCTTGAGAAAGGCTGCTGGAGATTTCAGTAACCTTGAAGGGCCGCATTGCCTGTGAAATGTTGTAAGTAAAGATAATTTCAAATTCTTGCTGACAAAAGATTTTCTCTTTTGCAGTCAGCAGGAGTGGAGAATCTTCGTCACAATCATAACATGAGCATGAACCCCTTTGGATACAACAGAAGAACCTTAGCATTCCAACCAACTTCTCTGAACTATGTTGTGGAGTGGCCTGAGACCTGGCCACTGAAGATCATGTAAGTTGTTTTTTTGACATTTAGGCATTGTACAGTTGTCTTTTTAATCATTAAGATTTCAGACCCTTGCAGGCAGTCACATTGCAAGATATGAGATTGTGGTACACTATATTCAGACAATAATTTATCATTTCGTTGATGGTTTTGTGTTGTCAGTTCAGTTTTCTTGTCACCTATCCTGTGTAATAGATAGAGGGTATAACATAGCCGCAGACATACAAAATTTCCCTTCAAGTGTTGAAGAATATTTCATGAGTGAGCGCAGCGAATGAGTGAAATGTTTTTGAACATGACAAGAGAATGTAATGTTCTATTTATTTTATCAACACCTATAAAATCCCAACCCCTTTCACTTTTGCTGGGACTGGTGCTACTTATTTTGTAGCCATGGCAATTTGTGATCTTTTCAGATGTGAAGATATTATGTTATTTTCATGTGTGAAGATATCTATTTTTTCGTGTGAACACTCAGTTGGTACTTCATTAGTTTTCAGATAATAAAGTGGGTTATTGTTTCATAACTGATCCTTTACAAGATAATAGGTACCTAATAAAAAAAGTGGCTTCCTAATTGGTGGTGTTTGCGCAGGTATCTCTTCATACGTAGTTTTAAAAAAGTAACAAAAACATTTTATCCCAATTTTCGTGTGTCTGTAAAGCTTGTTATGTTTGCCGAGTTGTTAATGTCTCTCTGTTAACATAATCTGTATGTACATGTAGGAGTCTTGGCAAAGGAGCTGCAGTGCCCCATAAGAAGAAAACAAAAACCAAGTAGGTGATTTTTTGTTATACTTTTCTCGATTAAAGGAGCTCGGTGACAGTGTTTTGAGTTATTTTGGCCATGTATAAAACTACTTTTGTATTGAAGAAAACCTGAAAATAATGGTTAACTAAGATAGAAAAACACCAAAAATACAATAATAAACCATAAAGGAACAAGGATGGTTAAAGATGGAAAAGAATGGCACGGATGGAAAAATTGAGGCTAAACGTTTCAGGATGCACAAACCATGAAGTATCTGCTTTAAGTCTGTGGTATACGAAAAACACATACCCATTTGTGACCACATTGTGTGTGTTACTCTATTGAGTGTTGTTTGATTTTTCAACAGACCCAAAGTAAATCGCAAAGTACATTTTGAGAAATCTCCAGCTCCTTCTACTTCATCTCTCAGAGAATCCAGAAACATGTCAAAACAAGCCCCTACTGAAGCTGTAGCATATGACCAGTCTAAACAGGATTTGCATTCAATGAAAAATCCTGCAGCAACAGGAAAAGCCCTCCCACACTCACCCATCATTGAAGAATCTGTTGATAGTAGAGAAACTGAGGAATCTCCTTTGATGGGGCAAGCTTTAGGAGGAAATGTAAGCAGGAACACGCTTGACATTGAAGCAAGACGCAGTTCAGAGATACCAGTTGTGTACTCTGACACAAGCTCCTTATCAGAAAGTGCTTACCTGGATTCATTTCATGACAAGCTGAAGGTGAGTGGATATGTTTCTTTGCTCGGTTAAGTTGGTTATTCAGCAGATGCTTGAAGAAGCTTGCTGAAGTTATGTGATGTCACAAAACCAAAAATCCAAATTTTGCAGAATACCTGGCGTTTTTGGGCTTGGTTTGGATAGGTTTCCCAAATGTGTCACAAAAGGACCCATCTTTTGGTAAATTGGGTCACGTGATTAAGATAGTGAGCTTTGCCTGTCTAAGATCTTGTTCTGTTAGGATCAGCTGCTTCTGGTTAGTTGGATTGGTTGGATTCTATTGAGGAAAAAACGTTTCTGGATAGTTTGGTTGATCAACTCCTTCACCAGGCATCACTCCAGGTTGAGAAGCATTGCATCATTATGTCCCGTAATTGTAGCTCGCGTAATCACTTTTCCAAAAGTTTACATCGTTTCAATCGAAAACGGTTAGAAAGTGTTGTATTGGGTTACATCAACTGTATCAACCCAAACCGGTTGCAGTTTTCAACCATATCAGTCCTTGAACTAACAGCTTTCATGTCCAATTAAAACTTAGCTCAGATGTTGTTAAGTAGGTAAATGGACAACTTTCTTAAGTACTCATGCTGTTTTCTCATGATAAGACAGTTAGAAAGTTCTAATCGTTTTAAGTTCTTAACACTTGTTTTCTGGTCTGTTCTAATAACTATAATCGAGACTGATACATGTCGACACAGAAGTTAGTAAGGCAAGCACGCACCGTTTAAAAGGGTCTTTATGATTGGCCAAAGGAAACAATAGTTTAACAACACAAACAATGCCCCCAGTCCTAACAACAAAAAAGGTGCAGATTAACAAAAACAAATCAAAATAGAGGTTGTAAAGAGGTGCCAGCTTGTTAGAAATCCAGTGGAACCCCCGCCCTACTGCCACCCCATTAACACAACAACCACTTTATTCTGGTCCGAACAAAAGCTCAGTCACTTATTTTCTTGTGTAAAGAACTCCTTTAATAAGGCCACCACGTCAATGCGGCCAGACTTTTATGGCCCGTTGGTGACCGAATGGGGTTCCGTTGTATGCTTGTCAGTGTTTCTCTCGAAAAAGTTTGGAAACAGAAAAAACTGAACGCAATGTTAACATTTCGTTTGACGTTATTGAATGCGCAGACAATTGAAGTACCAGATGATACAGAGAAACGACAAGATGACAGCACAACTAGGCTCTCTAGCGTTCCACCCTGCACCCCCACCCCTGTCGCCATCAAAACAGAAGGCACAGACGTGGACAATGAACTTGAGAGTGGTGTGGATGAGGGTGAGGTTGAAGAGGAAGATCCACAAAGTCTATTGATGGGTATCGTATCCCAGATATCTTCAGAGCCGGCAGCAGATTACATGAAGGACATTTGACAGTTGCAGCTACGCGACCTAAGAAAGGCATGCCTGGAATGCATCCGCTGGCCAGAGACAAAGCAGGCGCCTCGTGTGGAAAGTCAGACCTCTACTGAAAGTATTTGAATAGTTTTATTTTATTATCAGCCTATCCCGGCAAATTGATTTCTAAGTTAACCTTGAATCTTATAACTCAAAGCTTGACTTTACCTGGACTGACTTGATATTCTTTTTATTCAGTTCATGATTGTTCGCTCCTCTTATCTCAGAACTGCAAGATTGCCGTAAAATAATAAGTCATTTCCGATTTGGTTTTTACCTCTGTTTCAAAACGAGTGCAAGTGCACAACCTTTCGTATGGAAACGAGTTTGATTTGCAAGACAATGAACTGCAAGAAAAACTCATTTCAATTTGAAAGGTTGTGCACCAAGACTCGTTTTGAAACAGAGGTAACAGCAACTCGGAAATGACTTCCTTTCTTTTTAATTCCACCGAATCGAAAATGATCTTAAGAAGCCGTAGAGTGAATGTGCATGAAGAATTTTTTCGTCTGCTCGAGCATTATATGATTGTAAGCCAATCAGTAATACTTTCTCGATTGTCCAATCACAGCCTTGGTTGACGTGCTTACACGGAACGTTAAATTCTTAAAGCCTTGTAGATGGTATCAAACGTTTTAGGAAACCTTAACACGGCAAGGGAGAACGTTAGGAATAGGGAAGGAGCAGGATTTGAGAGTTTGTGTCAACTTGTTCAAGGAACGCGGATAATTTGTTTCACTCTGTTTGGAGGCAACCGGCTTTGTGATAGACGGATTCGGCAAACTTGTGTATATCCTTTTTGCCATCCAATTCAGATTTCGTGTTGATATATTTGGGAGGTTACAATTATGCAATTTGTTACACACAACTGGTTGTGGAGTATATACAAACAGAACAATTGTAATCTCCTTATTGAATCATCACATGATCTGAATTGGGTGGCAACAAGGATATACACACGTCTATTGAAATAAGAGCGGCGACCAATTATAAAAATAAATTCTAAGTTTATTTTTGAAATCTCTATTTTGAATGCTTATTTTCTTTGACTACAAAGCTCAAGTTTTCAGACAGAAGGAAAGGTCAGGATTGTTAACTGCACGTGTGGCTGTTGTTGTGTCTGTGATTGGCTAACAAGTTTGGAAAACCAATCAAAAGCTGCCTAATATTTGACAATTAGACTACTCGCCCTCGTTTTCTACGAGCAGATAGTCAACTCGGCTGCGCCTCGTTGACTATCGCTCGTAGAAAACGAGGGCGAGTAGTCTAATTGTTTAAGTATAAATTTACCGAAGTCTCATTGCATGAAAGGGAAAAAAATGTCAAGTAACGCGTAGAAAAGAACTGCTTTATTATGTTACATCAGGTTCAAACGTGATGCGCGATGTGCACTGATGCGTAACTGTTTTCTATCAGCAGATAGAAAACGGTAATATAGCCAATCAAATTCACGGATTCACAATAGACTACGTTAAATTTATACTAATAATCTTTAGCCATGGCAACGCCACAATGTGATCCCTTGTTCGAAACTGTTTTGTAACGATAACATTTATGAATTTATTTTATATATTTTAATAATAATACCGTAAGAAAGTTACTCAAGAGTGTTTTATAACAAAAAATAATTATATGTACATGAAAAATCTATATAAACCCACTATTTCAGACTCAAAACAATGATATTAACGTTTATATTCAATTAACTGGTTGAACGCATTTTTTTTTTTTTGAAAAGATGAACGAGGATTAAAACGCAATCAGACGAAGAAATTTTCGTAAACAGTTTGCGTTGTTTTCTTTTTTGGATATTGGCGCCAAAATAATGTCCTACAAAACGTGAGAGATAAGTTGCTGCTTCTATAGTAAAAACCCACGTTTAAGAACATAAGTTTTTTCAAGTTATCGTCCTTAGGTTCTTATATAGGCTACCTAGGTTTTTAATCAGGTTCTTAAGTTCTGTTAAAAAAAGACATGTGCTCATGGGTGTGGCCTTTACATTGTACTTACTGAGAAATTTTAGCTAAACAGTTTTTTAAATTTTAGGTTCTTATACGCGTGTTTTTACTGCATTCCTGCTGTTGAGTCACGCGCCTGATTGCACTTAAAGACCGCAGTGCTCCTCCAGAAGCGTTACTCTACGATCCACTGGCTTGAACGAAAACAAATTTTCACCCGCTTTACCTGTTTACGAAAATTTCTTCGGTTTTATTCTCTGGAATATATTTTGTTTTATTGAAATCAAATAATCAGCAAAGTCCGAGGCATTCAGTAGTGCGAGTATTCCATGATTTCCTTTTTTAGGTGGCGTAGCGCAGAGGGAGAAGCATACCTTGTCATGGGAACAAAACCGTGGGGAAATCAAACTTGTTTGTATTTTGCGCAAGCGAAATATTTTGTCCAAAACGTGGGTTTGGGACATTGGTTAAAAATCGATTAAACCCAAGTTTGCCCATATTTTTGGTCAGCATTGTTGCTTATCGCCAAGTAAGATCGACCTAAGCTAATGTGAATCGATTGAATTCAAGACTGAGTTTTGTGTTTCTTGGTCAGAAGATTACAAAGCATCGGGCGAGATGAACCACTTCAGTGTGTACGAACAATAGCACCAGAGCGAGCTTGGAGTAGACATTTTCATACATTTACTGCATTTCTATCCACGCTGACCTCGACTTGGTGCCATTGGTTGCTGGAAAGTAGTAAAGGTCAAACGGCGAGAGTCGTTAGTTATTAAAACTGTATTTGTTCCCTATGCATTGTATGATGTTGATAACCGTAATAATATCATGGGTGACAAATGAAATTTCAGCGTTAATTTATAATTTCACTCATATTACAAAATTATCATGCTGACGTTTGGCGCAAAATTACTCGATGCAATAAACAAGTCAATAACCCTCGATTGTAAGCGTAATTTGTCATCCACGATGTTAAAAGCTAATCAAAGCCACCATTTGATTACGTATACTAATTTGTCGATTATTGCCAACCTCGTCGCCAGGCTCCTCTCACGACGAGGTTGGATTATTGGCGTTCAAAACGCTCATATTTGAAGATTTGCTCAACTAAGATTTATTTCAGAAATTTAACTTTCTATATTAAATAGAGTTTTATTATATATATTTGTACAGACCATTTCGTTTTTCAAAATATTATTGCTTCGAGTTTCAGCGGCATTTATGAATAATATGAAGATATTTGTTTATCTCATCATTTCCCAGGCTATTGTAATAAAGTCATTTTTTTAATGTAGCAGATGTAGTCGATATGTTTTTTTTATGTGAGGTTGGTGCGCGCCAAACAGTTTCTTCAGTTGTAGTTTAAATCGTTGTGGTCTTTTAAGGTGATTCCTCAGTATTGCATTGCGCATCCCTACTGCGCACGATTTTTGCGTCATTAGCGCGCGCAAATGAGCGCGTGCACGTGCAAAACGTAAGAAATTTCCCACAAGCAAGGCTTGACAGCGAAATAAAACCGCGTTTTCTCTTAAACGAGCATGGTGACCTATATTTTTTATCGTGTTATCCTCTTTAATCTAAAAAAAAATTAAAAAATTTATCGGAAAGAAAAAAAGATATAGTTGAAAGCGTGCACAAAACCGTTACTCTAGGATGTAAATTATGACTACGGAAACATCAACTCGACGAACGTATTTCGTCCACCTCGTTTTAAATGGTGCGATTTTTTCCGCAAATTTTATATGATATTGTTCCATATGTTCCATACTTTCTTCCGGTCAAGTTGTCTTCCGAGTATTACTTCGATAAACTGTACTTTCAGTTACAGCAAAATGTAACGGGGACCAATGAGTAACACGCGAGATTAGCACAAGTATAAGCATAAATGGGGCAAGATTGGCCCATCATATCTCTTTTGCGAGAATGGTGACCTATCTTTTTTATTTTATTTTTCGAAACAGTGCTTTGTAGGGGACATTCAGAGAAAGTTTTAAAAAAATTCATCGCTAATTTTTATTTCTGAGGAATCACCTTAAAGGAGTTTCGTCACTGTTTGCGCATCTTGAATTTTTCAAGTTCGTCGTTTGTATTTACAGGTTAACGCGGTACGCACTCAGCGAGTGAATTATCGGGATTTACCTCCACGAGTTCATTGTTAGGGAACGAGTGCAGGTAAATCCCGATAATTCACGAGCAATGAGTGTGTTAACATTATTATTCGAATTGAATACACTGCAATTAACAAAAATCGTCCAACTTTGAGTCAGCCGAAGCCATGGTGTAATGACAGTGGTGTATTGAATTTACACCACGGCTATTACACCGCGATAATGACGTCAAGGTGGTTGTTTCGTCACAACCAAGTGTCACGTGTTACAAATCAACCAATCAGAAAATCAGAATTCGTACAGTGTATGAAATTTGAATTATAAGTATGGGTTATTGACCAAGTGTGAGGTCAAGATGGCTGGATATTGGTCAAGTTCTTTTTTTGCGTGTTTATGGACCGAGACGAAGTCGAGGTCCATAAACTCGCAAAAAAAAGAACGAGGCCAATATCCAGCCATCTTGACCGAACAAACTTGGTCAATAAAGGATTTATTATATGGCTTTTGGTGAAATTTTGCTTTCGGGATGCAGCGGGTAGTCCCGAGCGGGCAAGATGGCTCCATCTTGCCCGCTCGGGTAGCCAATCACAGCGCGCGATTTGGTTCATCTTGCCCGCTCACGGAGCTAACCATATAATAATCCGTGTTAATCTTCTCCATCCTTAACCATCCTTGTTCCGTTATTCCGGTTTGCTCTCCAGCATGGCGGTTTTTGTACCATGTGATCGTAAACTGCAAAGGGCCTATTGGCGAAAAGGGACCACTCCATTCCTTTGCAACCTTTCCAGCCGAGGAAACAAAACAAAGTCGAGCATGTTTTAAAATCCCAAGAGAGGCCATTTTGGGAGAGTTTTTATTATTTTAAATTCAAATTTGTGGGAATTAAATTACCGACGTTCATTATCACGGCCACTTTCACGCGGGAACGCGCGAAAATTGAAATTGGCGGACGTCAACAATGGATAATTTGTAATTAGCCCATGCTGTGGAATTTTCATGTGCGCGCATTTGCGCGTGGAAAAATTTAAATGTGCAAGTACGAAGGAGCCGATCATGTGTTCTAGAAGCTGCAGAAGTTGAATTAGAAGAAACAGAAGCAGATGAAACTCGGGTAAGAACAACTTGTTTTCCCTTTAGCAAAAGCTATAAACACGGTAAAAGATTCTAATCATGAACTACTAGACCTTTCATGCAGGCTGCAAATTACGAACGTTTTAGTTCCAAAACATTCAAAGCAAGAGGACATCTAGTCAAAGTAAAAGAACGGTTTAGCAATTTTACCGTCCTCGTCCTAGAAAGCAAACCAGTTAAACTTCAACTTTCGAAATGCGTTTGAAGCAATACCGAAACGTTTTTAGTGCAGCGAGCTTAAACAACGTCGACGGCAAACCCCCGAGGACAACACCAAGTAAAAAATGAATTTATATTTTAACTTTGAATTTCGCAACTGTCTATATCATCTGCCAGTGTTTAGTGCGCGTTTTGGTCGCAGAACTTGCTCAAGCTACATAAGTAATACCAACCGTCGTTCCCGTTCTCTAAACTACCTAGAACTTGGCCATTTGACGTTGTTGGTGTGCACATGAGAGGACTGCAAAATAAAAAATTGTAACGCTGATGCATAACCATTGTTCTACTCAATAAATCTTATGTTTGGTAGCGTTCTCGTTGCCGTTGCCGGCGTGCGGTTTGTTCAAGCTCTTCTTTTCGACAACTAACCTTTGTTTTCATATTTTCAGTGTTAATACAATGTCGATACAGCGAACTTTACTCGTTTGCACATTTATGTGCATTTTGCTTGCACGCGTGAATGCCTGGTGGCCGTTCTCCAGTTCGTCTTCCGAGGAGACTAACACAGAACAAGGTAGTCATTTGAAGGATAGTCCAGTGCCATTTGAAATGACTACAGCTGAGGAGAAATTTCTAGCCCAAGCAAAGAAATACATGGGGGAACTTACCCCGCTGGACTCGTGTCAACAGATTGTAAGTACTGAAGTAATCTAACATAAGGGAGTTCTAGCAATGAAAACGCCGACAGCGGGGACGAAGCCTTGTAAAAAATGTGTTTATATTTTTTACCTTTAAATGTCGCAACTGTGTAAATCTGTACAGTACGCCTATATGTCTAAAAAAATTGCTCACGCTAAACATGGGCCGACAGCGTTTAATTCGAAAAGAAGATACGAAAAATTAGCCATTGCCGTTCGCGTTCTCCAAAATATTAGGGAGTTTTAGCAATGACGACGGCGACGGCGGGGACGACGCCTTGTGAAAAATGAATTTATATTTTACCTTCGAATGTCGCAACTTTGTAAATCTGTACAGGTACGTCCATCGGTCGAAAAACTTGCTCAGGCTAAACATGAACCGACACCGTTCAGTTCCAAAAAAGATACGAAAAATTAACCATTGCAGTTCGCGTTTTCCAAAATACGTAGAACTTGGTCATTTCACGTTGTTGTATTGCAGAGGACGGCAAAGAAATGTACAGAGATTCAAAACGCACGTGCATAGCTATTGTTTTGCTCATTAAACCTTTTGTTTGGTGACGCTCTCGTCGCCGTCGCCGTCGTGGTTTGCTAAAACTCCCTAATGAGACGCGGACGGTAACCGGAAGTGAGTTGTTTTCACTTTTAACTTGCCCGCACACAACCACATTCACATTGCTAAGTATCTTTTCACCATTAGAAATGTGTAGTATAAAAGTCTAGGAGACAATACTTTCCTAGCACGCGAAATGTTCTCTTCCTGTTGCCGTCCGCGTCTCGAAAACGCGCGTGGTTAAGCTCCCTAATACCGTCCGTAGAACTTGGTCATTTCACGTTACTAATTTGTAGAGGAGGGCAAAAAGAAATATACCAAGATTCAAAAAGCACGTGAACAGCTATTGTTCTGCTCATTAAACCTTTTGTTTGGTGACGCTATCGTTGCGAATGCCCTTGCCATCGTGGTTTGCTAAAGCTCCCTTGGTCTAACACTACGCCGGAGGAATTTGAAACTGACGGAAGTTTCACTAGCTCCAAAACCGCATCAAATGTTTGCCATCCACACTTCTTCGGAGAAATTTGAAAACGCAACAGTGACCGGTCATTTTGGATTTGAGTTGAAGGAAAAGTCGGTCAATGAGGGGAATATGTGTATCGTAACTTCATCGTTTTAGAAAAGCTTAGTTCACACAATGTTCTTCATCCACACAAACTCAAAGCTGGCGTTTTCAAATTCCTCCGTTTTGAAGAGCGTTTTCAAAAAGCTCTGTTTTCGTGACGGATTAGTGTGGACGGTAGGCCTAACTGTAAAAAAATCCGGCGTTTTCAAATTCCTCTGGTGTAGTGTGGACGGAACCTAAATTGAGAGGAAAACGAGTGTCACCTAATAACAAAACCAGCGTAAAATATTTTCGAGATGGAGAAGCAAATCCACGTTGTCACATTGCGAAACCCAGCCTCGACGACAAGTAAGGAATACGACATGTCAATAATGAAGGTACACTGATCTTTGTCTACATACCACCCCCCATCCCCCAAAGAAAAAGTTGCGTAATACTTCTGCCAAAATGGCTTAATTCGAGTATCGGTATACAGACTATAGATACAGTAAAAACCTGCATATGAGAACCTAGTGATTTTAAGGACCTTCAGATTGAAATTTAGCAGCCAGGCAATAAACTGACTGATGCTGAATTTTAATCGTGTGGGAAACTTCTGACAAAAAAATTACTGTGTGTTTTCTTTGATTTACATTTCTGTGGGTTTGCACTGGAAATATGTCTTCCATAAATCTACAGTGCAATATAGACAATTTAAAATCTAAATATCTCATGAAATAAAATATAGAATTGTATTGATGTTACCATGAACTGTCTAAACTATGTAGAATGCATCGTTATAATATGGACCTATATGCGGGATTTGACTGTTTTCCCACCCATTGAGCACGGAATGCCATCCATAATAAGTTCTTCCCTACTATTCTGTTGTCAAGTCTTATAACAGTCTCCTTCCCAGACATCCCAAAGAGGTTGCGAAGGAGACTTGTCTTATAAATGATGTTTATTATTCCTTAGGTCATCAACCGAATCAAGAAATCCTGTGGCGATATCAATGAAGTTGAACTAGCAAAGCTGGGCGTGGCACTCCTAAACTGTCAATCAAAATCAGAGGGAAGGAAAACATACGAGTGCACAGATGAGATGGTAAGTTTATCGAACGACAATTACTGTCTTTGTTGTGTCCAATTTTAATAATTTGGCCGTTGATTCCGGCAATCATTTAGGCAAGCAAGGGATCAGTTCCTGTTTTGATGAATCAAATTACTAGTTAATAGTTGTCGGTCAGCGTTGAGTTGGATAAACAAGTTACCTTGAGCAAATTTTCAGTTAATCAGGTAGCCAGGTTGTCAGTAGGCAGAAAAACACCCAGTCAGTCAGTCAGTCGGTTGGTGGGTGGGTCGGTGAGTCAGTCAGTCAACCAGCTAGCCAGTCAGTCAGTCAGTCCGTCGGACAGGCAGCGAATTCTTAAAACCAAATCACTAAGGTATTTAAAAGCATACCCCTAAAACGTTATCCATTGCTGATAAATAGTTTTAATCTTAATTTTAGGAATTAAGACAATGCACGGCTGATATGGACGCCAACACGTGGAACAGTTATCACATCATCAGTAACAGGGCGCGATCCATCTGCTACGCCACAAGACAACAGCAGTTCAGAATGAAGACAGAATACACTGTCAATCAACTGGCTAACCAAGCAGAAAACCAGATGGAACTTATGAACAACTTACAGGTCAGACAGCCATTTGTTTGGAGTTTTGATCTCTGAAGTCCCGTACTCGAGATCAAGCGGCTTTCATCGTATTGTTTCATATTGCCAAACAGAGGGCGCGGATCAAAGAGCGAGTCAAAGAGAGTTATTGTTGCGTGTTCTGATTGATTGATCTTTCGCATCGCTCTCTGAGCAATCAGAGTAAACATACTGTTTTTCTCAGCCTATCAGTGCAGAGGTACGTGCAGTTTCCCGTGTTTAACAGCCCTTTTCACGGTTAATTTTTCTCATTTGTTTTACAATGTCATCCAACGTTGATGCGAGGCAATTTCGGGTTAAAACTGCAAAATAGCCTGAAATTGCCTCACATACATGCTAGATTTTATTGTAATGGAAATGAGCAAGGTTTACCGTGAAAAGGGCTATTGGCACCGGTTACACACTTCCCGCGTTTGGCACAGTCTGTATGCATTGGTTTCAAGTTATTGGTTCATAGCATTTTTGCGTGTTTAATGATTGGCTAGATGCGACATTGCGTTTTGGTTTCAGATATTAAAGGAGCCACATCATGGTTTGAGCAACTTAAAATACTTTAACCTAAATTTCTCAAGTTGGTCGTTTGTAATCCGCGTCAATCTTCTTCATCCTCAACCACCCTTCTTTCTTATGGTTTATTAATATCTCTTTGGTGTTTTCCTGTCTTGGTGAACAACTATTTCCAGTTTTTTTTTTCAGTTTAAATGTAATTTTGTATGTTGGCAAAAAATGACCTTGAATTAGGAAATCGTTCTAGCAGCAACTTTGGTGTTCTATTTTATCACAGGACAGTCAAAGGAGGATGACAGAAGTAGCAGAGGATACCGTGATCAAAGTAGCCGCTGGACAGGAACGCCTCAACTGGCAACAGCAGCAACTGCACTCCAACTATGAAGATGTCCAGCGGTCTATCTCATTCTCTCTTAAAGGAAACGTGAAAGCGTTACATCACGAGAAGATGTTGATAGATAGCGGTCGGAGACAGCTCAAAGAGATGGCTAAAGAGGTCAAAGATAAGCTAGGTTGGAGATAAAATTCTGCTTGGTTTGTTTCGGCAATCCCAGTTACTAAATTACAAAAAAACAATATTCTGACACATGTTAGAAAAGTTTAAAGGATTTTAGCCCACCTAGGTCCTGTCCCTTGCAAGAAAAACGCAAATTGCGCATTTTCAAGTTTGTCCAGATTGCAGTCAATTTCCATGCCCGCCATAGTTTGTCAGCCTCGCTTCCTAAAGTCTCAAGTTCTGCCTTTTGTCAAATGCTGTTCTGTAGTATCAAACCAGCATTGCCGGCCTTTTTTGAAATCATACGGCTAAAACTGATAACAATGTCCTTTTTTAACATTGTAACAATTAAGAAATGGTCCTTGAATGGGTGATAGCTATTAAAACCAAGAGTTCTTTCAAAAACTAACATTGCATTTTGTCATTTCACAGAAAACGCAACGGTAGAAATTCAGAAGCAGGATGCGGACCGTAAAAAGAGCCACAGAAGAATTTTGGAAGACCTGAACAAAATTCGCAACAAGGCGGAAGAAGTATGGAATAAAATTGGTGAGTATCCGTTACTGAGTCTGTGATAAAAAGAAGCAGTGACGGAGTCAGTCACCTTAAAAAGAAATATAAACCAATCAAAATTACTCTAGTTTAAGTAACAAGTACTTACATGAGCTTTGTTTTCTCACTAGACCACAGTACTCTGCAGATGATGTCATTCCACAGTGAAACCACGCAACATTACAACGAGACCATGCAAAATCTTAAAATCATCAACGACACCATCGCATATTTACTTCAGGTAACTTGACATAATGTGGCACTGCATATGGTGTTTCGTTCTAATGTTATTGAGGTTACGAAAGGCAATATTCTGATCTTTAAATCGAAAACTTCATATTTTTCCTAGGTAACCAATCAGATGCAAGAAAAGTTCGATGACAGATTAAGTTGGTTGACGCAGTACCTGGGAGGAACTGGGGACAAACTGGCGCTGATCACCACGTGTTTGTTGCATGCCGGGTACTTCCTCTTAGCGACCCTGTGTATTTTGTTCCTCAATGCTCCCCTGTTTACACGCCTTGCTCTGCTGGTCATTGTGCCGATCAACGCTTGGAGCGAAATACATTTCAACTCCAGTTTATCTTTCAGCTCACTGTCGTGTCTACTCGCCGTGGCTTTATTCGGTAAGTTACAAAATTTAGAGTCCTGATGGTTTATTTCCTGATCTAAAATCACTGCGTGAGCCAAAAACGTATCATTAGCTCGTCATCAATAAAACAGTTTCCCAGTTGCCTCTGTTCAAAACCAGTCTACATGGAAAGCCATTCGTATGCAAATCAAACTCACTTAAATAAGAAAGGTATTGCACGAGGACTCGTTTTGAAACAGAGGTACAAGGTAACTTGAAAATGGTCTTGGTTCTTCCTAGGTTGGACCGCGGTGCGCGTGGAGTTGTGGGCCTGTTTCACGCAAACCCCGCGTTTCCTATTTCCCGCCTTTTTACTGACTAAATGCAACGGGGTTTGGGGATGACGCAGATTTAATAAATCAAAGATTTTAAAGCCAAAGAAGAAAATTTTTCTACCCGTCCAGTAATCTTAAGTAATTTTGCTCATAAACTATAAGAAAAACGCGGTTTGTTTTCTTTCAGGAAACTGGTTGTACTTTTACCTAAGGAGGAAATATTTTCACCCTGTCCAGAATCTTCTCTATGCTCCTCCTCCATCGCCTCTTGCACTGAGTTCCCAGTCTCTTGGCAGCAACGTAATGCATTGTTTTCAACATAAAACCCCCAGTGACGCAGAAGAGGAGTTAAATCTAACAAGTATGTAAATTTTATCGCGTTTTGAATCAGTCAAATCAGTATTGTAACTATTGTATATAGACTACTACCCGGCCACATGTGACTTGCTAATAGGCTCTTTGCACGATCCGATCACATGGTGCAAAGTTGCACAGTGGGACTTTCAAAAAACGAGACAACTCGTACCAGTTCACCTTGACCGGCCTGCCACGCACGCACTCGCAAACTCGCGTTTGTAACCGCTCATGCATGCTTTCATATCCTAATACTCATGTAGAACAATTCTAAGTTTCTTGTTTTATTTTGATATGCGATTACAGGCAGCATTGAGAATCTGGACGATTCAGTCGTACCTTCAACATCTCAAGACCCTGTTGGAAACACTAAACGCCAGCTGAACCTATCCCTCCCAGAAGCAGCCTCGACTCCAAGCAGAAAAGTGACCACCCCACGCAGGCGCTGTGGTGCTCAAACAAAAACAGGATCAGCGTGTAAGAGACTGATCGCTAATGGAAGCTTTAGATGCAATTCACATTCCCGGATAGAAGCTAGTTACATCCCGGATGAGTGTTAGAAGCAGGAACGCATAGAAACACTGTTAGACAGGATATAGAGACATACGTTTGTACAGTCCATATCGAAGTAATATATTATTTGTAAAGATGCAAAATTACTTACGTACGACAGGTGTAAGGCATGAACAAATGTGTATTCATCCAGTCACGCGATTCAGGTCACAGGAGTCAAGTTACTCGAGTGATTTTAACAGAAAATTGCATATCGCTAAGATAATTAACGGGAAATAGCGAAGTAGCACTCTAATGAGCCAAATTGAGAGAGCCAGTGTTTCAAAAACTGCGTAAAAGGCCTTAACAGCTTCAAAACGCAGACAATGCATACAAAACAAGGATTCAAGTTCGACTGGAATGAACACAATCTTTAAAGACCTATGACTGCAGTGACAACTATTAAGATACTTGCACCTTGGAGTTGGATCGCGTAACTGGAAAATGTCCGCACTTTTTCAAAGCATTTTATTTATTAAAGATTTCGTAATATATATCTTTAGTTGGAGCAAAGTTTAAGATTTATTTCAATAAAATATTACGCACAGAAATGTCTGATAAGATCTCCAAATGCTCGCTTGACGATAGGGTGGTTATATGGTAGATCAACACACGTAGCATCCATGAAGGGAACGTTATCCAGCGACCAGCAGAGGTATACAATTAAGGGCCCTATAAAAGTGCTTTAATTGAAAAAATGAGAAAAGCCTATAGAAACGAATGGTTGCTTGTTGCACGGTGGGCGAGGAGGTTAGGGAACGGACTAGCATTTGCTGGGGAAGAAAGTAAACGTTTTGCTTAGTTTGGAGCAATAGTGACAACTTTATTGCAACAACTAACAATTTTACGGCTAATATCTCGTTCACATATGATTTGGCCTGCTATGCACGGGAAACTTATTTTTGTATAAAACTTGTAAATCCCCTTGTGTTACTCTTTCATAATCCACCGTAAGGATAGATGGCGACTGGTACATTTACCTATAATGCTTTGCGCACGGAAACTTTAAAAGAGCGTACACAAACAAAGAAAATTTGTACGTCATTCAAACCCGACAAGAGCAATGCTGTTAGTGTAGGAACTACTGCCGTTAAACCATATCTTTCTGTATTTTAAGTAGGCTTAGTTTGGTTCGCAAGGTATTGTGGTGAAATGTCCCGCCGCCATCTTTTTCCTTACGGTGGAGTGGAAATAATTCAAACAAGACTCGTGCTGTTTTCCTTCACAGCCGTTACTTGAGTGTAACGCAATTAACGGTCCAGAAGGGACAATTTAACTGCAATTCCTTCAAATTTATTACATTACATTAAAAACAGCCAAAGGCAGGTCATATCTAACCCAGCATGACTTGAGCTCTCGGCTTGGGCACAAAGTTGACACTATAGAAAATTTGTGCACGTTTCTATGGAAACTTTAAATTATATTAAGCCTAACTGAGTGCTAGGTCACGCAATTGTTTATAAGTGCTCTGAAATCAAATTGAACTTTACATTACGCGACATGGCGCGAAAATACAACACCTCAGTTGTGGGCATACCACATACGCTCTGAAACAATTCCGTAAAATTTAATTTCTGAAATCAGCCATTATATTTATGATACCTGCCAAAAAATTGGCTCCAATTGACCTTACACTTTCTGGGGGACGTTTCAGAGTATCCAATTTGAAAAATAGCTGCTCATTAATTATTCTTCCTCGTTGGGCCATGGGACGCACGAGACCACTACCGCGATGTTGTCCTGTTAAAATTACGCGACCTAACATCCCTTTCAATAAGAAATTTCAACGCTATAAACATGATACAAACGGCATTTTTTTCGGCCTGCTGGCATGAATTCCAAACAAGTGAATGAGATAATTTAAGAAATAACGAAATCTATAATATACTTTCATGAAGCAATTTCGATTTGCGAACGAGAGTATAATGAATGGCTTCTGGCTTATA
>JAHPZR010026779.1:0-38874 GCA_019787425.1 Platygyra sinensis
TGTTATGCCTCCTACTCAAATACGTTTTTCCTGATGGGAGGATAATGAGTCCCAACGGTGCCATGCGTCAAAAACTCAATGACGGCCCTAGGGCCCGCCCAAACAAAACTCAATGACGCCCTAGGGAAACAACACCTTGAACTTCGGAGTTCGCACGTGATCAAGTTTGTGCACCTTGAATACCCGCGGGAAATTTGTGTGTACCAGTGGGCCTGATGTTGAAAAACCATTGAAGTAGGACAACGTTTCTCATTAGAGACGGCAATTCATTATTCAAGACAAAAGGGATTTATAGTGCAAAACATATCGTGCAGATTAACAAAAGGGAAAATATGACGTTTTGTGTCTGCAAGCTTTTGGTTTGACGCCAAAAATGGGTTGCCCACGTTCGTCAACTCGCTCGTCGATCGCCGTGGCCAGGTGGAAAGTTATTTCTGTAATTTACACACAAAATATGCTGCTCCTGATCAAATCAAACTCAAAATGCTCGAGTTTAAGCATTAGAAGCTGCAAAGAAAAAGACTGTTATCGTGATTTTTCGATAGGACAGGTTGGTTTTGGCACCCGCTCAATTTTGAGAGTGCAGCCAGTTTATATTATGCAATGGCGTCAAGCAAATCATTTTTTCGGAGCTTTTTCTATTTTTGAGTCCGGAGGTATAGCAAAACCACCTCGGGCAACAGTGAGCTTTGTTCCCCTCGGCTTCGCTCGGGAAACAAAACCCTCACTGCTTCCCTTGTGGCCAGTCATTAAAGTGCTTATTAGTTCAAACATTCTTTATAGATATGACACTTTATAATCCATCATCAAATTTAAAAATTTGCCGAGCGAATTAGTATTTTCTAATACCAACTTCTCTTGTATACTTTAGTTTTCCTCGCCTCTTAACACAATTTGTTTGCAGCACCTATGTTGGTTTTTGTAACGTTAGCAAAATAAGTGGATCCAACAAATCTGAAAATAATGAAGTCATCACTACGTCACCTTATTTCATTATTCCATATTATGGACGCCAAGGGAAATTATTTTTTAAGTTCTAAGAGTTTAAGTGTGATCATGGAGTCAAGCGGGTTATCGCTGATTTATTATTCAACAAATTGTAACACTATCCAAATACGGTCATGATGCTCTCGATATCTGTCATCCGTAGGTAACAGATATCCGGCGGTATACGTAGCTTCTTACGTGGGAAGAAAAAGTGAAGTGAAAAAATGTGACAGAAAGGTTTAAAAATGTTACGAGCTTGGACATCAATTTTGTTATCATTTTGTTGAATAATAAAACAATTATCCTGCTCAATCTCTCGGAATATCGTCTGATTTTAGCCGACTCGGCCTACGGCCTCGTCGGCTAAGTATCAGACGATATTCCGCGCGATTTCGCAGGATAATTTGTTAAAAAGTAATTGGGGGAAGGGAGACTACGAATGGACTAGCATCCTACCCAGGGTAGCAGCCTCTCCCTAAGTTGCTCCACGCTAAGTGATTGGTCTGAACACGTCACGTAACCGAATATTCCCCAGTTTTTAAAACTGGGGAATATCCCAGAATACTCGCCAATTTTCAAAACTGCCGGCGTTGCGAAAAAGATTTGAAGGATAATAAACACGATAGCCTCCATTTGCGCCGAAAATATGCTCGGATATTTGTCCTTGGACATTATCTGTTCCTCGAAGCAGGCAGTTTCCTCGAGCTACCTCTCGGAAAACTGTTCGCTTCTCGGAACAGATAATGTCCGCGGACAAATATCCTAGCATATTTTCGCGCAAAATGGAGCTATTGTTTTTTTTATGTTGACGTAACCTAAACACTGCCATGGCAATTCCACCAAACTGCAATGAAATGTCAGAGTGACTGAAACTTTATTGACTTTTAGTACTTCAAGGCCAATACAAATTGACACCAAGCAAGCCATTCTACTACATTTATATCAGATACAGAATTAGCCTGCGAGCAGGCTCACTTGTTTGGTAGGGTATCACGGTCAAAGGCGACAAGGAACCGAGAACCGGCGCAAGGTCCTTTGCCCGCGAAACCCTACCTTAAGATACCCTACCCAAACAAGAGAGCGTGCTCGCAGGCTAATACAGAATCTTTTTTTTAGATTCTATCGCCTAAGAATCTTTAGAGTGATTTTTATGAGCCTTATCCCAACACTCTCTCCTGCATCACTCTTGTAAGAGGTCTCAATGGGGGGGGGGGGTGGGGGGGCGGGGGGGGGTCCTCTTGAACGGTGACGAGTGACGGTTAAAAATAAGTCGTTCTGACCGGTTGACGGTTAAATTTTTTAGGTCATTTGACGGTTGACGGTTAATTTTTCGGGGGGGGAATGACGTTTCTCACACGAGCCACACGAATTCAAAGGTCAGGGTTCTGTCGCTAGCTAGGTTTTACTCCCCCGTCTGACTAACACGCACCAGTATGTATTTCTATGATAAACTTAAACGATCATTGATAACTGTATAAACTTGACGGTCTCCATCGTTTACGGATATCTGAAGAAATCAACCCCGTTCCCAGGGGCCTTTTTCGTGGCTTAGGGGTTGGGCCCCGCCCACAATTCAAGGAAAAAACCCTAGGAGAACGAGGGTTGCTGAAAAAATTGTGACGGCTAATTTTAGTTATCGCTCATTTGACGTGTTGAACGGGTAAAAATATTCCGTTTTTGACGGTTGACGGTAATTTTTTAGGGCCATTTGACGGTTGACAGTTAAACCCCATTGGGACCCCTCCTGGTAACCTTCGAGAGTGAGTCTGCTCTGGGCTATGAGCCCCAGATTTAGCGACCTTTACTGAAACATACCTGGTAATAACTTGGCGTGACATGTTATTGTTTACGAGCTTGACGTTTACATAACGGTCATGCTTTGGCAGCCATGCATGATTTTCAATCAAATTTCAAACTTTGCCGCCCCCCCCCCCCCCGTGTCCATTGGTAATTTTCTAATAAGACCGTCTCCTTGTATACCTTGTGTACTGGGGGGAGGGAGACTACAAATGGACTTACATCCTACCTAGGGCGTAGCAGCCTCCTCCTAAGTTGCTTCACGCTACAGTTACCAACGTACGCTGGCGTAGACCTAGTGGACCGCCCGGGGCGGGGTAAATTAATTGCATAGCTCCCTTCCCTCTCTCCCTTTCCCCCCCCCCCCCCCCCCCCCCACCACCCCCTAAAATGACGACGGACGGAGACACTACCTTCTGGCACAGCATTTAACAAAAATTACTGATTTCAACTATGCACCTACTGATAATTCCTGTGTATTTTACACAAGATCTTGTCGAGACATTTCACAAGGCATGCTCTTCTTGATCGAGTTTTTAACAAGACGGGTATCACAAGATACCTGAATAATTGTAGTCACTTTTTCTTTAACGACACGGGAACTTATCAAGTGAAGTATTCACATTCGGCCATTTGTCAAAGATCTATCAAGCTAGTGTATTCTTAGAAACGACTGTCCGTGAATGAGTGTTTAGCCGAACAACCCCAACGAAAACGTCAACAAAAACATCACCACCAACGATAACAGGTCATCAAAATTAGAAAGGTACAATACGGCACGGAAAACGAGATAGAATTACACCGTTTCTTTGCTACCAGCCTTCATCAAATTCGCGGATAATTTCCCCAAAATTAGCCCACTGTAATCAGGTTTCAAGAATCCAGACGTGCGTTACCAATGAAACAAAAAAGCCATGGAGCAGTACTTCATGCGGTGGTGTTTTATTATTCTAGTACAAGCGTGGTTCTAAACTTTTAGGCCGGGATGAAACCGCAGTGTGTGGACCATTCAAATGAAAGCCTACGTACCGAAAGTAGTAATAAGGTCAGCAGAATTAAGCCCCGTTACGGACTTCCCCGGTCTTCCCTGTCTTACCTGGCAATACTAAATAAAGTGTCTTTCAGCCATACTAATGGTCTCCTGCATACGAATAAAGTGTCTTCCTCCTACTAATATGGATTTCCTGCATATTTAATTCGGGATAGGTTTACTAATCAAGTGTCATTCTCGAACATTAAAAACAATAAGGTTGCACTAAACCTGCCAGCGTTTCTAACCCCTGATTGAAAAATGCGATTTATGGTTTAAAATTATTAAGCGCGAATTTTCTAACCGAAAGCGTCATTCCTTATTCGGACTTGAACTAGCTGGGAAATTTTGAAAACTTGTTCGATTTTCGAAAACGGTTTAATCATGAAGATTGAAGAGGCTTTGGGGGTGCTCACTAGCAGTCGATGATTTTTCAAACTGCTTTTGAACGATTGGTTTAACCAACCGTGATTCGGAAACGGTGACAAGCGCAAATTTTGAAAGCGTAAATTCAGTTTCTAAGGTTCTCGCAGCTTTCTTTGAAAACGTTTTCTCCGATTTCCCCTGAAAACCGGGGGGGAACTCTTTTAACCCCGATTGGGTCAGGCCATAATATATTATGCTTTTATCTGAACTCTCAGCTTTCCTGGAGAGAGAAAGGAGAATATATTCGGCTTAGCTAACTGCTGGTCGTTGTTTCCGCTCCGTTAGTCACGGCACTAAATTTCCCACTTTTCGACCCTAGATTTGTATACAAACTTCAACCCGCAAAGTTCCATTGCGACGCTCTAAACCATTGAAATTACAACAATAAAAGTTCGGAGCGAGGTAATTGTTTAATTGTCAACACGAGATCAATAAATATTTTTCGAACACACGTTTCTTGAATATTACTTTTATTAGTGACTTTCAAAAAAATTCATACACGCATGAGATTTGAAATGCATACACCAAAATTAAAATAACTACAAAATTTTTATGAGTAAAACTATATCAGGAAACTAGGAGGCAATGAACCATAAGACTGAAGTCCCCTTAACAAAGGAATAAACTCCAGTAGAACAACACACTAGATATCAGTTTGAAAAGCACTTTTATTCAGAGCAAAACACACAAGGTCTAGTCTTCATCTTGTGGAATGGGTTGCTCTACAAACAATCGATTAAGCAAGAATTTCCGCTTATCAATGGCTAGTTCTGTCGATTCTAACCAATCAAATTCTATCACGTTCCCTATATTAACCATGTCTCTTAAGAAAAGCCGGAAGCATTAATGAAATTCAACAAATCTGGAAAGCGTTTTATAAAAAAGACTAACGCTCACAGTGACGATGGGAATACGCTCGAAACGTCAGTTTTCGAATCTCTTTTCGGTGGCCAATTCTTATTATCAGCCCAGTTGATAAAACCAAATTATCTTAGGATGAACATGTACGCTGAAACAGAAAGTTCTCTTGCATCCAGTTCGAGCCCTATTGGGTATCATTCAATCTGTATTTGTGTTTGTTTTGCAGTCGATTGAGTCTGATCTCTTGACCAGTTCATACTTTACCTTGCTTCTTTTCGGTTTCGTTGAGCAGTTTAGCGAATATATTCACGGTAAGTTTATTCTTGCTTGAAACCATGAAGTTATTCTAAAATCATAGAATCGGGAAGTTTCGGAGCCAACCATTTTTACAGAGTTAGCAATAAAATAAGACTAAGAATCGCTGCGCTGGCAATTTCCGGTGATTTAAAAGAAACTGAGTATTGTCGGTTTCCATGTGACGTTGCCATATTCTGAAATAGGAAAAAAAACATCATCGAAAGAGAATATTCCTGTTTGTCCGTCCATGGAATATGAAAGCTCATTGCAGATCAAAGATATCATTCTGAGACTCATTAAGAAATCGGAATACCTGATCTAGTTATTAGGATAATTTTTTTACAGTTTCATTTCTCCGTTACGTTTTCCAATTTGAGTTTCGATTGAGAAAATATATTAAACACTCAAGACAGTGTACCAGACTCAACAGCTCGAAGTTCTTGAAGAATACTGTGAACACTCGTCGTATTTCAACTCTCTCCTTGGTGATTGGAAACGTGATCTAACACAGTCTTTCGTATTTGATGTAATATATCAAACACGAGCGACAGTGTTTCATCAGGATATCCAAAAACCGAGAAGAGAGTTGAAATTACGACGCGCAATTTTGACAAAATTCGTGGTGTTTGGATGGCCGATGAAACACTGTCTCCAGTGTTTGATATATCTTCTGCAATCGAAACAAAGACTAAGGAGTACACGGAGAAGCTAAATCGTCAAAATCTATGCTAATTAAGATCGGGTATCCAAACCTCCTTCACGGTTGTGATTTTCTTTGTTTAAACTTGATGAATTATTAATGCATTTGAGAAATATTACATCTCGATCACTGAATTATCGGTTCCCTAAACCCCTATTTTCCGGGATTGCGTCAGCGGTGCGAACCGAAAAAAAGAGTTATTATTTTCCGATACCAATATTTCCAGATTTCTTTATATTTATTGTTTATTTTATTTATTATTATTTTTTTAACAAACGAATGATTTTTGTACAAACGGGTCATCCTGGAAAATGTGCTCGACAATAGTACAATATGCCGTAGATAAGAAACAATATGTTTAATATTTGTCTCACTCTGCTTTATGTTGTTTACTGACAATATGTTCATAATAAATTAATGATTACTGATTAATAATTTAATATTACTTACTTGTCAACTTCAGCTGATCATGAATCGCCTAATTATTTTGCTCTTGGTTGCTGTTGCCATAGCAATGCTTAATTTTTTGCTGCTCCAACTGAAGGTATCATTATGTTCAATACTTTTTTTTTCTTTAATTGCAATTGACCTATAGCCATAGGAAAAGTGACATTATATACATGGTAAGATTTCAGCATGGTTGAGGACACGTCAGTTAATAAAAAGCGGCGAAATTAATTTTGTCCATGGTAGCAATTGAGTGATGACGGTCATTATGGAAGTGCGGCCGCAACACTCCTTGAAGAGAGACCTGAAAAAAAAAAATTCAAGCTCTGAGCGGGATTCGAACCCACGACCTCAGCGATGCCGGTGCAGTGCTCTCTCAACTGAGCTAGCAAAGCCACACGAGAGCGGTCGTATAGGGGTAAGCCCTTTATGTGTGGAAGTAATCCTTGGCCCAAGTATAGTAAAAAGCGAAATTAATTTTTGTCCATAGTAGCAATTGAGAGATGACGGCAATTAATGCAAGTGCGGCCGCAACACTTCTAGAACAGAGACCTGAAAAAAATTCAGGCTCTGAGCGGGATTCGAACCCACGACCTCTGCGATGTCGGTGCAGTGTTCTCCCAACTGAGCTATCAAAGCCACATGAGAGCGGTAGTTTGCGGGTTACCCCTTTACGAGTGGCTTTGCTAGCTCAGTTGCGAGAGCACTGCACCGGCATCGCAGAGGTCTCTGTTCTAGTAGTGTTGCGGCCGCACTTGCATTAATGACCGCAATCAAAAACGGTGCAAAACGGGCATTAAGAAAACAAGTTCAAGTAAAAAAGTTGACATAAGTTTAATTAGTTAATTATTTGATTTATTTATTATACAACCGATCAAATGACTTCATTTTGATTGGCTTAGAGTAATTTTTCCCGCCCAGTCATGTAATAAATGAGTAATCGTAGCGGCAATGTAGGAAGGAAAGGCCGACGCAGATTAATCTCAAACGTCAACAGCGAAAAAAGATGGAACACTAAAACTATATACTGATCTAGCTGTAAGTCTGTATGTCAGATTAAGTGACATATTTTTTTTGAATTACGTCTCATTACCTTCTTCATAACTTTTTTTTTGAAAACGCAAAAATCTGGGTCGGTCGGACGACGCTAAATGTCTTGAAGGGAAAAAAAAGAGGATGGGCTAAACTAATTTCAAAACTTCACATATTATTCTAGATGGTTCTCTTTCTCTTTCTCTTTCCCTACATGGAGCAACTTGCCTTAAGAGTAAACACTGGAAAGATTGTCTTTCACTCCGAGTATTTGCAGAAAACCAGGCATTGCTTCTGTGGATGGATGCTTCTCTGCATTGCAATAAATTATGTTAATTATCAATTATGCATAAAAATAGGCAAAGCTCCATTTTTTAAAGTTATTGGCATCAGATTTTCCATAAATGGTTGTCTGAATAGCTGTCCATAAATACTGCAGTTTCTATGTACTTTGCGTACCTGTCAAGATGGTTTTAAGAACCGTGATTGTGAAGATATGACTGCAACCAGGTCAGCTGACGACCAAAAATGACTTTATGTTTTAGAGACTTTTATCAAAACTATTTTTACGATAACTGCAGAAATCATTACGACTTCAACACGGACAAAGTGTGTAATTCATTAAGAATTCAAGTTTTAGTCGACACATGCGCAATGAGGCACTTGTGTTACCGAAGGACACTGGACACCACTTTGTATCCTAGCGACAGAATGCAGAGTTATCAAACAAGTTGTCCAGCTTTGTCATAGCAAACCTGTTTCGATCGCACGAGCTGAATGCACGGTTGACCGAAAACGCAATGGCGCTTCCACAAACAGTTAGCTTCAAAGCTGAAGCAGTCGACGAAGAAGGAATTTGGTGTCCTTGCACTGTAGAAGACGTAAGCAATTATTCCGTGATCGTTTCATTTGACGGCTGGAATGCGGAGTGAAAGCGCCGCATATGTGATCCACGTGAGAACAGAAATCAAACGGTGCCAGGTTGCAAAAGAAAGAGAAAAGGCCATATGTTAAATCGCAGGGAAAGTGGCAAGTCATTTGTTAAAGCGATAGCGAGTTCCAGCCTGTTGTTAGCTTACGATTTATTAAAATGCATTCAGCTCGTTTGTTTGTGTTCTAGTTCGTTCGGCTACAAGGACGCCATGGAATCGTGTTGTAAATCAAGGGAAACAGTTAGAGATATTGCAATAAAAAAGGCCAGTAAATAAACAACCCTTACTTAGTATATTCAATCATCTTCAGTGAAGAACGTCTTCGCTTTGAGAAAAACCTTAATGTAAACAAAAAGCTCAAATTACAGTTCGCTTCAATAGCCCTTTTCACGGTTAGCTTTCCTCATTTGCATTACAATAAAATCTAGCATGTATGCGAGGCAATTTCGGGCTATTTCGCACTTTTAGCCCGAAATTGCCTCGCATTCACGTTGATTTCATTGTAATGCAAATGAGAAAAATTAACCGTGAAAAGGGCTATTGTCAAGACAGCGTAAATTTGCATAATCTTTCATGAACAACATCTTTAGGAATTTAACGATCAAAACCATGTTCTAAACTACATCTGCTTTATCTTGGAAAGAGAAGTATACTTAGTTGTATAGAGAAGCAAGTAAAGCTTTCAAACACATCAAAACCGCCAGCTTCCACATCTATGCTCCGACACAAATAAATTCTGGACAAGAATTGCCACGAGTTAAGCTTAATTCATGCGTCCGCGTCGTGAACAAATTCCTGTCAAAACGCCAGCTACCAAACAGCTGAATCAGATATTCACTTTACCAAAAGTATCACAGTTCACTTCGAATTTCTTGAGCTATCCTATTTCTTCGATTGCATTCAAACAGGTTTTACAACGCAGCCTGCCCGTGGAACGTAATGTATAAAACACGTCACTGCGTTACTAGGTAACAGCGCTCATACATATGCACGAACCCCACTCAAGTGGGGTTCACACAATTACACACTTTGTCCGTGTTGAAGTCGTCATGTTCTCGTGCGCTCATTGGCTGATTTTTATTGTCAATAAGCGGACAGACAAATGACTTTATAATTTATGTTATCGTAAAGAAACAAATTGATGTCAGGTTTTCATGCGTCTGTCCTGCTACTGACAATGAGTTTCGT
Organism: Platygyra sinensis; assembly: GCA_019787425.1. Lineage (NCBI taxonomy): Eukaryota > Metazoa > Cnidaria > Anthozoa > Scleractinia > Merulinidae > Platygyra > Platygyra sinensis. The sequence continues at coordinate 9,698 of JAHPZR010026779.1, forward strand.
CATAGCATAAAAGAGCTGCTTTGACAATGTATGATGAAATTCATGATCGGTAACAGGAAAGTTGCATGAAAAGCTGACATCAATTTTTTAAATCAATAAAGACACCTTGTGATGCTTTTTTTCTTAATGATGGGTGTGTATCTCATTAACATGCAATCCTGGACAAACATCTTTGTTTGACAAAAACAAAGCAGTTGAAATTAAGTGGCGGTGAAAAATTGTTAGTAATATTGTTAAACAAATTGAACATTGCAGAGATTATGAGTGAATAAAATAATACTGCTATCACTAATATAATACAATGTCCTATAAGTTAATGTTCAGCTACAGAGTATTTTTAACTCTGGTTGGTTCTGCACGCGTTATAAATCTTTGTACATTTCCCAGCCAACCTATGCAAAACAAACACGTACACCACTGGGGCATTATTTTTTATAAAATGCTTTCTTCACGAATTTCGCTGTAGCTAGTATCTATAGACATATAAGTAGAAAGGTTCTAAAGTGTTTCTTTTATCGAATGCGCGTTCCCGTCATCCTTGCGTGAGATGTCGAACTCGCTGTGATCGCGGCCAAAAGAACTAGCTAGCGCTCAGCAAAAAATTGGGAATTTCCATAAATTCCGAAAAGAGGAAAACCTCCGTTCCACCACGTTTGCCTCATTAGCATAAGTGATGCAGTTTCTGACCAGCTGCAAACTGACATAAGTTCTGAATATTGAAAGGGCACAACACAATTAACTGTTGTAACGAATCTAAGCCCGGTGTATCGAATACTGTTTGTGGGACGGGCGTTTAAAAGCTCAAAATTTTACGTTTATTAGTGTTTTTGCTACCCAGAAAATTTTACAGTTTTTGAAAGCATATTTCTCCTTGAATACTAGACCGAAAGAACTAAAACCCTCACCAATTACTAAGTTTTCAAAGCTCTGTAAGTGTTTATAGTCAACTAATGTCTAGAAGATAAGGGTACATATGAATGTTGTACCGCTCAGTCGAGCAGAATAACGGTTCATCTAATCCGGAGGTCGTGGGCTCGATTCCCACCGAGGTCAAAAGGTTTTTTCTTTACCTTGTGCGGTTCCCTGATTCTCTTTACTAGGGCTAACGCCAGTGGGTTATTCATGGGTTCAATAAGCACTTTAATGTCTAGAAGATACCTTCTCTGTACAGTCGTATGCTAATGACAAGAACTTAGACAATAACGTCGCCAAAGATTCACCCACCTACGAACTAGAAGACCGAAAAGGAAAATGGAAGACCTTAAGGTGGCTGAACACAGTTTTTGATACCTCTGTTTCATTTACCTTTGCTTCTAAAACCCTTGATCCTTTGGTCGCCAAAATGGCAGCAAGCAAGTTAACAACACAAACTTCAACTTTTTGATAATTAAACTGTCGTATGTGCCGTTGCCATGGCAACATGATTAGTTATAAACAGGCGTTTAAAATCGGTTTTGTTTATTAGCAGAAAAGCTAGTCATTAGATTTTCTTTATAATTTGCATGTAACAAGCTTGTAACGATACTCACATGTTAGCGCTATTTTAATAATAATTTAACAAACAGGTCTTTAATTATCCCTCGTTGAAGGTTCACTGGCATATCTTGAATTTCCTTTGTTAAATTTTAATTGTTTTGAATCCTCCAGTTACTTATTTCCTAAAGTATTTTCGCTCTAAATTTCGTGAAATTCTAATGAGTGGTTCTCGAGAAATAGGCGTATCTCCGAAAGTCAATTTTTCACTCAATCGCAATTTTTTCGACTTACTACGCATGTGCTGCATTTAACTGGGTTCCTTCGGTAACAAACAAAAGCTGAGAATTGCTGGTTTCTTTGCATCGTTACTTTTGCTAACATACCTCTGTAATTAAAGAGTAAAACCATCAATACAGTGTTCACTTGTGAAGAAAAATAGTACAGACAGCGCGGACATTGAGCAAATAAATGATCGCTGTATTGATGCCATTATTGTTTTTATGCAATACTTGTACGCGCGCTGAATTGCGTTAGCATGAGCGCGCGCGAAAACTGTGTTCAGCCACCTTAGGTGCAAAAGTATTTGAATAACTGGGGCTTACCACATTGTGCTTCTAAACTCAAGCCCTATTATGGTTTGTAGCAATGCCTTGAAAAGTAGTCGTACTATAACAAAATTCTTGATCGAGATTGGTCCCTCGCGGGCCAATTTGTATAGGAAATAGCACGATTTCTAGGGTATTTGGCGTAAATACCGCGAGTGATATTTCAAAACTCACCAAAATATCACGAGCCGCCGCGGCGAGTGATATTTGGGGAGTTTTGAAATATCACGAGCCGGTATTTATCCCAAATACCCCGAAGAAAGCGTGCTATTTTTTGTTTATACTACAAGGCAAAGAAATTTCGCACTTTACGTAACACACATATTTTTATTTAGTCACGAGCAATTGATTGGGTTTACAACCCTGTCCACGGAGGAAGCGAGCTTTCCCTTCGAGTATTTTGCGACTGTTGACAAACTCTCTGTCCTCGGCAATGGAAATGTTGCTGCCTGTTTCCTTTAAATGATGGTCCAGGGAAGCTATCATTACTCGCAAACTGTCTGGCTCGTAGTCTGAACCATCCTTCTTTCTCACCTCGGCGTCAAGTTCCTTGGCTTCGAAGCTCACAATATCTGGACTGTATCCTTTTTCTTCAGCCCATGTCGTCCAAACAGTAAGCCAGGTCTTAGTGCTTTTCTTTGTGTTCGAATTTTCGGCATTTTCCTTAAACTGTTGCAGTTCTTTCGCGTCACAATCGGGAAACCTGTCCGCCATTGTTTTAAAATTAGAAACAATCATTTGTCAGTTACCATGGAAACTGACGTAATTTTTACATGTAAGTATTTCAAATTTGGCTTAAATACTACTTGTCTTAGCCAATCACATTTTAAAAATTTCTTAGCCTGTAGTATAAGTGTAAGTAATCAAAGTATTTCGAGTGGCATTTCAAATACATAAACACAAGGTAATTTTATCTCAGTCTTGTAATTATGGTGAAAGGGAATACCTATAGACAATACAATTAAAATACAATTTAAAAATGCATGAAACCGCTCGTGCAATTTGCAGCATTTAAGAGGTTAACTGGTGCTTATTTGTTCAATCTTACACAAAAAATCGGTTGATTACTTTTACAAATAAGCGCGCAAAATACGTGAAAATAATACAGTATTTTCTTTTATCGGGCTCATTTCGTTTCGATTCACGGCTCATTGGTCCCACCTTCATTAAATTTTACTGGCCGAGAAATGATTGACATGCTGACTGTTGTGGAAAAGAGAAGGCCAAAATATTCTCTCGATCGACAAAGATGAAATTCACAACGTAAATCTGCCTTTTGGAATTGAATTTTAATGAAACTGTTCAGAAGGGTTTAAACTCACCATATCAGCAGTACCCTGACCCCTTATACCACTCAGGGTTAACAGAGCTTACATATACAACTATTTCCTATAGGTCTTTCCTCTTTTTTTATCTATGGCAACCACTAACAACTATCACACTACAAAATAACGGACGAACCTTGACATAAAATTCTTAAAAATTAGATTGATAACTCATGAATTCTTATTTGGCTCGATTTACACTGAGCCTGTAATTAATTGAGACTTTTCATTTGTTTCCGTCTTTTTTGGATCGCTTCTCAGCCCATCTATTTCTCTGTCTTTCTCCTCTATGTCAGGTATAAATAGCTTGTCCAAGCGCTGTCAAAACAAACAAAAAAAAAACAATTAATACATCAAATGATTCCTTTCTGAACATGGCTACGTTTCCTTATCAGCATTTATTCACGAGTTCTTAGTGTGACCGTTCGTTCTCGCCTCCCGGCTCCTTCCCTTCCTTCACCTCCTCGTCGTCCTCGTCCTCTCATTTTCATCTCCCAGTCCCCCTCACCCCGCTTCCTCCACTTTAAGTACCCTTTATTACGGGTACTTGGGACATTCCCTGATCTCCCCCCTCTTCTGCATTAAGAAGCTAAATTCATGGATTCATTATTACGCATCACTCACGAAATTCAACAGTGATAACTTCATAAAAAACGTGCTAGGAATGCTGCCATGCCAAAGCTGATTGATATGTGAGGATACCTTTTCTTCTCCAGTTTTTTTTGTTTGTTTGTTCTTTTGTATTCTGTTCAACCAAAACAAATGTACTAAGCACAAAGACGAAACCTCTCCCCAAGCAACTGGACTTGACATCATTAATCGACTGACTGTCAACAGGCCGAGCACGTGCAAAGTTTTTGTTGCCTACTTGGACGTTACCCCTGCAAAGAATCCTGGCAAAATACCAAAGGTTATTATGTGTGCTCATACAAACTAACCAATCGAGCCATCGTGATTATTTGCGCATAGTATACAGCTGTATGAGCATAACCCAAAGCATGAACAGTTTTACGGACCTTTGATCTTAGGGTTCTATTAACTATGCCGAGATTAAACCTACTACTCGTGTAAATTACCACAGGCGTTCACCTCTTTGATAGTTCCAGTGGTCTTGAACAGCTTGTATATCATCACAGCGGGAATAAAAATTAACGAGGATACCGTCAGCAACCAACCAATCGCCTGGCCCCAGCCTGGATACACGTAGTTGCCGAATTTGAGAGGTGAAACGTCACAAGGTTAAAGACGAAAATAAACTGTGGCATTAAATATAAAACTATTTAGGCAACAATAAAATTGGGGTGTACAGCGGAACCTCGATTTAACGAAGTCGCTGGGGACCGGCCAAATTTGTTCGTTAAATGGAGGGTTCGTTATATCGAAAACCTCGATATAACGAATTTGAGGGAAAACGACCAAAAATGTTCGTTATATCGAGGTCATAGTCAATGATTGATTTGTAACACAGGTGACTTCTGTGGAAATACTTTAGTGCTGATGTCTATGACATATAATAAGCCGTCGACTGAAAGGTTGCTGTCTCTTTACAATAAGGATTAAACGATTTGTTGACTGTTAATCTGTTCAGCGTTTATCTTCTGTCGCGTTTTGACATTGTAATTCGTTATCTCGAGGTAGATTTTACGTTTGGGCTTCCGGATTATGTTCGTTATATCGAGGTTCGTTATATCGAGGTTCTATTCCATATATTTTACTGTAACTTTGGTCGGGACGTAGAATATCGTTCGTTATATCGAGGACTTCGTTAAATAGAGGTTCGTTAATCGAGGTTCCACTGTAGTAGCACAGTTCGCGGAAGGTCTTACATTAATGACATGATACCCTTTGAGGCAACCGAGACAATGCTCCTCGACCTAAAACACAAACTCGTGTTAACAAGCAAAATAATTGTAAGCTGACGTTAGCTGCGCATGCAATAGTTGTGTAAAAATTCATAATTTATGAATAAAGAGGAGGGGACAACTGTTTTAGCGAAAATTCAGTCTCTTGGACAATAGGTTGTCGAGGTTACACCGAAGAGGGCTACTGTATAACGCCTGTTTAAAGTAAGTTTCATTTTCCAGACGGTGATTGGCCGCAACATATGGCTCAGAAATGGGCATACCACGGCGAAACTCGGCACCCGCCGCTGACAAGTTGTAAGTGTGTGCTTTTAAAAAGGCTAATTCCACCCACGCTTCAGTTGCAAAAATAATTCACCGTTTTAATGTGACATGTGACATACCTGATACCAATCTCACTGTTTTTAATCATGGAGCTAATCATGGTCACTTAGTTACATCTCGAAGAAAGCCGACATAGTTAATAGAGGGGAATGGTTATGAAACTCGACAAACTTCTTTGTTTTAGGTTATACTTCGCTTTTTTAGCCTTGACTGTGCACAAAACACAATAGTCGTTTTACTCCGTTCTGAGGATCTAACCAATAGTAACGTGTTGTTTACGTAACTCATGCATAGTGTATGAGCGCAAAACAAAAGATTTTGCACGGTCATGGACCTTCCAACCTAAATCTTGGCATCTTTGTTTGCTCCTTTGATGTTTGCCGGGCTTCCAAACCATTCCGCTTTATTAACTATGTTCATGTGTACATGGCTTACTATTTCCTCTGATATGTTTTTTCAATGTCTAAAGTTTCTAAATAATCTTGAGGTTTTCTGCCCGATAATCTCCATTCAGAGATGGGATCTGAACATTTGAAAAGTAGTGCGGGATATTCTACGATCGACGATATATAATTCGATTTTCTGTATGAAAAATCTCACCGAACAAAAAATGGGGGCAAGAAAACACCAGCACCAGCCGATCCATGGATTGATTCGAAATCCCAGCATGCTTTCAAAGTTGTCATAGAAACGACGACGTCCTGTTAAAAGTCAAAAGAAATTAGTAGAAAGTATATACCTGAAGTTATGAAAACCGGCAAACCTTAACTTTTTGTGTAACTTATCACAACTTTCCCTGTCTAATATTAGCTTGTTTACTGTGTTATTCACGGCTGATGTTTTTTTTCCCTTGCTATCTGGTTAGGGATTTATTTTCAAGTGGGTGTACACGTAATTACCACCCCCCCCCCACCCACCCCGGCCCACCCCTATGTTTTTTGTCCCTACCCACAATTTTCTCTTTAATACAAGTGACAGTTATTTGAAATCAGTGCGCGCCTAAAGCTGGTTTCGATGCCGTTAAGCAGTTTAATTTTTAGATGTTGTGCAGTGATAATTATTGAACAGAAATGTCACGTAACTCATTTTAATTTAATCCACCCCCCTCCCCTTCCCTCCCCTCTCCTCATTATCCAATCGGCGTTAAGTTTTCCCCAGGCTACTCTCGTCTGAATTTTACTTCGCGCGGTAGCTTGGAGGTGACGTTGATCAATTAGCTTTCTATAACTCCTGTCTAAAGGAAATTTGCCGTAGGACATCATTGAGTCCAATGAAGGTGCAAGTCTAACGATTTGCTGGCAAGCGTCGTCCATTATCGTACATGAAGCCGTCCTGAGATGTATCAGGCGCGGGACGTCATTTACTCCCGTAATCGTAGTCCGTTTGAACCGCTGCATGTGACGATAATGTTGTGCTTGTTTTAGACAGCAAAGAGCCTTAGCCACATCAATTTAGGGCTTAGACGTGCAATGGAGTAGATATTTCTAGCTGCTGTTGGCGTTATTTGGTCTGAACTTTGATACGGGCTAAGACTGTTGTAGAGATGACTCGGAGTACTACTTTCCCGCTCATGGAAATCGAAGTACATCCGGGACATTGCTATTTGCGAGCAAAACAAGCCGTTTTCGGCCTAGCTAACTATCAGACATGTCTGTAATTCGCTAGCACGAACGAGATTTATATGCTGTGATTTCCGGTCGATAATTGACCTGCTGACAACATGCGGCAATTAATTATGTCCGAGTTTGTTTGAAGTTCACTCGATTCTCCATGTAGGAAGCTCTTGCTCAGTCTATTCAGGACGATTTAGGCCTTCAGAAAGCTATAGATCAGCTCTCCGCTGTGGTCTTGCTATTTGTACGCTCGTGTTTAATTTCATTTTAAAGCACTGTTAATTAATTAAATTGTGCAATTCCTGATTCAACGAAAACCCGGCGAATATAGTCTCCCTGGCCTCCAAAGGCATACAGAAGAGTTATTTCCTTTTATGATTTTACTGACTATTTAAGTTGCTATGTAAGCCTGAACCAGTGCAGCGAAAGTGCGTGATTGTGTGATTTCCGCATGGTGTTCACAGGTATGTGATGTCTTGTTTAAGTGCGGTTTCGCCAAAATAGTCTTTGCCAGGCGTTAATATTGTTACGTCGGTGTTAAGCTTAGCTGATCGTACCTTAGAAAAAGTATTTCTCCACTCAGGAAAATTGTATCTACAACGTAGGGCTAGTTTTAGCGGGCTTTTATGGAATTGAATCATAGAAAAGTCAGACAAGGTGACAAGTTGTGAACTATGTTTCAGTCAGTTTGTTGTCAGTTCCATGCGAAATCCTGATGTTTATCGGACCGCGAAAAAGGTAGTGTTTTGCTGACTATATAAGTTGTTATGTAAGCCTTAACCAGGCACTCTATCGCTGCAGCGAACTCAACTTAAAAATCTCTAGACTGAAATGACACCGCTTTGAAACTTCGCCGGAAGTCAGGTTACTGAATAACTTCGACTCGTTGGAATGCTTGTAGGGACCATTAACTTACTGCCCGGCGTCAGATATATATAGGCTTTTTATCGGCCTTTGGACGAATTTTATTGTTTTTAATTGCCAAGTAGTAGAATGAGTCGTTATCTTTGCTAACCCTGTTTTCAAAAATTCAGGCATATTTATGTTCAAGCAAGCTACATAGGAAGCTATCTAAGAAAGGTCTAGTTAGGTCTAAAAAGGCGTATGGAAAATGGCGTGTTTTGGCCAAAAATATGTAAGCCAAGTTAAGTGTATGGAGCTCCGGGTGATACACACCCACCATAATGTCCAGTCGGTACAACACTCCAACCCTAATTCGTGGGAACTCGGCACCCTATTGATATAGAATATGGAAAATGTGACATGATCTACTAAAGAAACCCACAAATGATGGCTTAACTGAAACTACTGAAAGTACAAATGAATGAGTAAAAAAACTTCATTGAACCGAATTGCAACACCAGCGGCACAGCAATCAAGGAAATTGGGAATTTGGGTATGACTTGGGACATTTGTGTTAAGACCCAGATATTAATCATGCGTCATTAAATAACTTATGATTCAGATTGGGACACAGGGATTGAGGATTAACTGTTAAAATTTAAGATTCTCAAGGCACAGTCTTTTTGTAGTTGACGACCGTTATAGACCGATAAGTTATTTTTCTCACCATAAAACCATCCTATGGCAACGCATTCGCAGGTTACCACCAACAATAGAACTGATCCGCTGCCAGAGTACGCGTCAAACAGTTGGAACACGTACATACCACCCTATAAAGAATATAAACAGTGGATTTTACAATGTTTTTCAGTTAATAATCTATCTTTCTATTTATTTTTTTTTTTCAATTGTTCCTCAAATCCCTAACAACAAAGTAATATTATTATTCAAAAGGAAAAATAAACATACGATACAAATTTACAACACTTAAATTTATTTACATGGTATATTGGAAAGGGGATGAGAGGTGTCAATCTAAATAAACAAACGGTATTTCTCACGATGATTTTGACGCTAATGTTATGCTTTTTTAGTACATCCAATCATTTATTTCCTTATCCAACCATTTCTGTTAACTTCTATCCCTTTGTGTGTGCTTTGTTTCATCGTCAAGTGTGATATGCAGTGAAAACAGCATAAGCTCCCTAGATGAGCTCATTTAGCTCTTAGAGCAAATGTTGTAATAAATATTGTTTAAATTAAAAAAAAACATATTGTGGCCCCATTGTTATGTATTTAAAAAGTGAAGGAATTTGTTCGTTAAATAATGAAAAGGATAATACCTTTCATTAGTTTTGAGCAAGGAACCAGCGCAAAAGTGCTTTGCTAAATATTTCTTTTTGATAGTTTGTGCCTGAAAAAATGAGGGATATCATTCCAAAAGAAACAACCAATAATGCTGGGGGAAAATCTGCTAAGATTAGTTCGAAATGAGGGTATGAAGATTTGATTGGATGATGCATAGAACTTTGATATCAATGTTAAGCCCTGGTCAGACGGAGCCGCAAGTAGACGCAAGTTGAAAACTTGGGTCTACTTGCGACTCCGTTCGGCGAGGTCTTGCGCTCACTTTGATCGACATCAAATTTGCACACAAGATTGCTGTGCCGCTGGTGTTGCAATTCGGTTCAATGAAGTTTTTTTACTCATTCATTTGTACTTTCAGTAGTTTCAGTTAAGCCATCATTTGTGGGTTTCTTTAGTAGATCATGTCACATTTTCCATATTCTATATCAATAGGGTGCCGAGTTCCCACGAATTAGGGTTGGAGTGTTGTACCGACTGGACATTATGGTGGGTGTGTATCACCCGGAGCTCCATACACTTAACTTGGCTTACATATTTTTGGCCAAAACACGCCATTTTCCATACGCCTTTTTAGACCTAACTAGACCTTTCTTAGATAGCTTCCTATGTAGCTTGCTTGAACATAAATATGCCTGAATTTTTGAAAACAGGGTTAGCAAAGATAACGACTCATTCTACTACTTGGCAATTAAAAACAATAAAATTCGTCCAAAGGCCGATAAAAAGCCTATATATATCTGACGCCGGGCAGTAAGTTAATGGTCCCTACAAGCATTCCAACGAGTCGAAGTTATTCAGTAACCTGACTTCCGGCGAAGTTTCAAAGCGGTGTCATTTCAGTCTAGAGATTTTTAAGTTGAGTTCGCTGCAGCGATAGAGTGCCTGGTTAAGGCTTACATAACAACTTATATAGTCAGCAAAACACTACCTTTTTCGCGGTCCGATAAACATCAGGATTTCGCATGGAACTGACAACAAACTGACTGAAACATAGTTCACAACTTGTCACCTTGTCTGACTTTTCTATGATTCAATTCCATAAAAGCCCGCTAAAACTAGCCCTACGTTGTAGATACAATTTTCCTGAGTGGAGAAATACTTTTTCTAAGGTACGATCAGCTAAGCTTAACACCGACGTAACAATATTAACGCCTGGCAAAGACTATTTTGGCGAAACCGCACTTAAACAAGACATCACATACCTGTGAACACCATGCGGAAATCACACAATCACGCACTTTCGCTGCACTGGTTCAGGCTTACATAGCAACTTAAATAGTCAGTAAAATCATAAAGGAAATAACTCTTCTGTATGCCTTTGGAGGCCAGGGAGACTATATTCGCCGGGTTTTCGTTGAATCAGGAATTGCACAATTTAATTAATTAACAGTGCTTTAAAATGAAATTAAACACGAGCGTACAAATAGCAAGACCACAGCGGAGAGCTGATCTATAGCTTTCTGAAGGCCTAAATCGTCCTGAATAGACTGAGCAAGAGCTTCCTACATGGAGAATCGAGTGAACTTCAAACAAACTCGGACATAATTAATTGCCGCATGTTGTCAGCAGGTCAATTATCGACCGGAAATCACAGCATATAAATCTCGTTCGTGCTAGCGAATTACAGACATGTCTGATAGTTAGCTAGGCCGAAAACGGCTTGTTTTGCTCGCAAATAGCAATGTCCCGGATGTACTTCGATTTCCATGAGCGGGAAAGTAGTACTCCGAGTCATCTCTACAACAGTCTTAGCCCGTATCAAAGTTCAGACCAAATAACGCCAACAGCAGCTAGAAATATCTACTCCATTGCACGTCTAAGCCCTAAATTGATGTGGCTAAGGCTCTTTGCTGTCTAAAACAAGCACAACATTATCGTCACATGCAGCGGTTCAAACGGACTACGATTACGGGAGTAAATGACGTCCCGCGCCTGATACATCTCAGGACGGCTTCATGTACGATAATGGACGACGCTTGCCAGCAAATCGTTAGACTTGCACCTTCATTGGACTCAATGATGTCCTACGGCAAATTTCCTTTAGACAGGAGTTATAGAAAGCTAATTGATCAACGTCACCTCCAAGCTACCGCGCGAAGTAAAATTCAGACGAGAGTAGCCTGGGGAAAACTTAACGCCGATTGGATAATGAGGAGAGGGGAGGGAAGGGGAGGGGGGTGGATTAAATTAAAATGAGTTACGTGACATTTCTGTTCAATAATTATCACTGCACAACATCTAAAAATTAAACTGCTTAACGGCATCGAAACCAGCTTTAGGCGCGCACTGATTTCAAATAACTGTCACTTGTATTAAAGAGAAAATTGTGGGTAGGGACAAAAAACATAGGGGTGGGCCGGGGTGGGTGGGGGGGGGGTGGTAATTACGTGTACACCCACTTGAAAATAAATCCCTAACCAGATAGCAAGGGAAAAAAAACATCAGCCGTGAATAACACAGTAAACAAGCTAATATTAGACAGGGAAAGTTGTGATAAGTTACACAAAAAGTTAAGGTTTGCCGGTTTTCATAACTTCAGGTATATACTTTCTACTAATTTCTTTTGACTTTTAACAGGACGTCGTCGTTTCTATGACAACTTTGAAAGCATGCTGGGATTTCGAATCAATCCATGGATCGGCTGGTGCTGGTGTTTTCTTGCCCCCATTTTTTGTTCGGTGAGATTTTTCATACAGAAAATCGAATTATATATCGTCGATCGTAGAATATCCCGCACTACTTTTCAAATGTTCAGATCCCATCTCTGAATGGAGATTATCGGGCAGAAAACCTCAAGATTATTTAGAAACTTTAGACATTGAAAAAACATATCAGAGGAAATAGTAAGCCATGTACACATGAACATAGTTAATAAAGCGGAATGGTTTGGAAGCCCGGCAAACATCAAAGGAGCAAACAAAGATGCCAAGATTTAGGTTGGAAGGTCCATGACCGTGCAAAATCTTTTGTTTTGCGCTCATACACTATGCATGAGTTACGTAAACAACACGTTACTATTGGTTAGATCCTCAGAACGGAGTAAAACGACTATTGTGTTTTGTGCACAGTCAAGGCTAAAAAGCGAAGTATAACCTAAAACAAAGAAGTTTGTCGAGTTTCATAACCATTCCCCTCTATTAACTATGTCGGCTTTCTTCGAGATGTAACTAAGTGACCATGATTAGCTCCATGATTAAAAACAGTGAGATTGGTATCAGGTATGTCACATGTCACATTAAAACGGTGAATTATTTTTGCAACTGAAGCGTGGGTGGAATTAGCCTTTTTAAAAGCACACACTTACAACTTGTCAGCGGCGGGTGCCGAGTTTCGCCGTGGTATGCCCATTTCTGAGCCATATGTTGCGGCCAATCACCGTCTGGAAAATGAAACTTACTTTAAACAGGCGTTATACAGTAGCCCTCTTCGGTGTAACCTCGACAACCTATTGTCCAAGAGACTGAATTTTCGCTAAAACAGTTGTCCCCTCCTCTTTATTCATAAATTATGAATTTTTACACAACTATTGCATGCGCAGCTAACGTCAGCTTACAATTATTTTGCTTGTTAACACGAGTTTGTGTTTTAGGTCGAGGAGCATTGTCTCGGTTGCCTCAAAGGGTATCATGTCATTAATGTAAGACCTTCCGCGAACTGTGCTACTACAGTGGAACCTCGATTAACGAACCTCTATTTAACGAAGTCCTCGATATAACGAACGATATTCTACGTCCCGACCAAAGTTACAGTAAAATATATGGAATAGAACCTCGATATAACGAACCTCGATATAACGAACATAATCCGGAAGCCCAAACGTAAAATCTACCTCGAGATAACGAATTACAATGTCAAAACGCGACAGAAGATAAACGCTGAACAGATTAACAGTCAACAAATCGTTTAATCCTTATTGTAAAGAGACAGCAACCTTTCAGTCGACGGCTTATTATATGTCATAGACATCAGCACTAAAGTATTTCCACAGAAGTCACCTGTGTTACAAATCAATCATTGACTATGACCTCGATATAACGAACATTTTTGGTCGTTTTCCCTCAAATTCGTTATATCGAGGTTTTCGATATAACGAACCCTCCATTTAACGAACAAATTTGGCCGGTCCCCAGCGACTTCGTTAAATCGAGGTTCCGCTGTACACCCCAATTTTATTGTTGCCTAAATAGTTTTATATTTAATGCCACAGTTTATTTTCGTCTTTAACCTTGTTGACGTATTCACCTCTCAAATTCGGCAACTACGTGTATCCAGGCTGGGGCCAGGCGATTGGTTGGTTGCTGACGGTATCCTCGTTAATTTTTATTCCCGCTGTGATGATATACAAGCTGTTCAAGACCACTGGAAACTATCAAAGAGGTGAACGCCTGTGGTAATTTACACGAGTAGTAGGTTTAATCTCGGCATAGTTAATAGAACCCTAAGATCAAAGGTCCGTAAAACTGTTCATGCTTTGGGTTATGCTCATACAGCTGTATACTATGCGCAAATAATCACGATGGCTCGATTGGTTAGTTTGTATGAGCACACATAATAACCTTTGGTATTTGCCAGGATTCTTTGCAGGGGTAACGTCCAAAGTAGGCAACAAAAACTTTGCCACGTGCTCGGCCTGTTGACAGTCAGTCGATTAATGATGTCAAGTCCAGTTTGCTTGGGGAGAGGTTTCGTCTTTGTGCTTAGTACATTTGTTTTGGTTGAACAGAATACAAAAGAACAAACAAACAAAAAAAACTGGAGAAGAAAAGGTATCCTCAACATATCAATCAGCTTTGGCATGGCAGCATTCCTAGCCACGTTTTTTATGAAGTTATCACTGTTGAATTTCGTGAGTGATGCGTAATAATGAATCCATGAATTTAGCTTCTTAAATGCAGAAGAGGGGGGAGATCAGGGAATGTCCCAAGTACCCGTAAATAAAGGGTACTTAAAGTGGAGGAAGCGGGGTGAGGGGGACTGGGAGATGAAAATGAGGAGGACGAGGACGACGAGGAGGTGAAAGGAAGGGAAGGAGCCGGAGAGCGAGAACGAACGGTCACACTAAGAACTCGTGAATAAATGCTGATAAGGAAACGTAGCCATGTTCAGAAAGGAATCATTTGATGTATTAATTGTTTTTTTTTTGTTTGTTTTGACAGCGCTTGGACAAGCTATTTATACCTGACATAGAGGAGAAAGACAGAGAAATAGATGGGCTGAGAAGCGATCCAAAAAAGACGGAAACAAATGAAAAGTCTCAATTAATTACAGGCTCAGTGTAAATCGAGCCAAATAAGAATTCATGAGTTATCAATCTAATTTTTAAGAATTTTATGTCAAGGTTCGTCCGTTATTTTGTAGTGTGATAGTTGTTAGTGGTTGCCATAGATAAAAAAAGAGGAAAGACCTATAGGAAATAGTTGTATATGTAAGCTCTGTTAACCCTGAGTGGTATAAGGGGTCAGGGTACTGCTGATATGGTGAGTTTAAACCCTTCTGAACAGTTTCATTAAAATTCAATTCCAAAAGGCAGATTTACGTTGTGAATTTCATCTTTGTCGATCGAGAGAATATTTTGGCCTTCTCTTTTCCACAACAGTCAGCATGTCAATCATTTCTCGGCCAGTAAAATTTAATGAAGGTGGGACCAATGAGCCGTGAATCGAAACGAAATGAGCCCGATAAAAGAAAATACTGTATTATTTTCACGTATTTTGCGCGCTTATTTGTAAAAGTAATCAACCGATTTTTTGTGTAAGATTGAACAAATAAGCACCAGTTAACCTCTTAAATGCTGCAAATTGCACGAGCGGTTTCATGCATTTTTAAATTGTATTTTAATTGTATTGTCTATAGGTATTCCCTTTCACCATAATTACAAGACTGAGATAAAATTACCTTGTGTTTATGTATTTGAAATGCCACTCGAAATACTTTGATTACTTACACTTATACTACAGGCTAAGAAATTTTTAAAATGTGATTGGCTAAGACAAGTAGTATTTAAGCCAAATTTGAAATACTTACATGTAAAAATTACGTCAGTTTCCATGGTAACTGACAAATGATTGTTTCTAATTTTAAAACAATGGCGGACAGGTTTCCCGATTGTGACGCGAAAGAACTGCAACAGTTTAAGGAAAATGCCGAAAATTCGAACACAAAGAAAAGCACTAAGACCTGGCTTACTGTTTGGACGACATGGGCTGAAGAAAAAGGATACAGTCCAGATATTGTGAGCTTCGAAGCCAAGGAACTTGACGCCGAGGTGAGAAAGAAGGATGGTTCAGACTACGAGCCAGACAGTTTGCGAGTAATGATAGCTTCCCTGGACCATCATTTAAAGGAAACAGGCAGCAACATTTCCATTGCCGAGGACAGAGAGTTTGTCAACAGTCGCAAAATACTCGAAGGGAAAGCTCGCTTCCTCCGTGGACAGGGTTGTAAACCCAATCAATTGCTCGTGACTAAATAAAAATATGTGTGTTACGTAAAGTGCGAAATTTCTTTGCCTTGTAGTATAAACAAAAAATAGCACGCTTTCTTCGGGGTATTTGGGATAAATACCGGCTCGTGATATTTCAAAACTCCCCAAATATCACTCGCCGCGGCGGCTCGTGATATTTTGGTGAGTTTTGAAATATCACTCGCGGTATTTACGCCAAATACCCTAGAAATCGTGCTATTTCCTATACAAATTGGCCCGCGAGGGACCAATCTCGATCAAGAATTTTGTTATAGTACGACTACTTTTCAAGGCATTGCTACAAACCATAATAGGGCTTGAGTTTAGAAGCACAATGTGGTAAGCCCCAGTTATTCAAATACTTTTGCACCTAAGGTGGCTGAACACAGTTTTCGCGCGCGCTCATGCTAACGCAATTCAGCGCGCGTACAAGTATTGCATAAAAACAATAATGGCATCAATACAGCGATCATTTATTTGCTCAATGTCCGCGCTGTCTGTACTATTTTTCTTCACAAGTGAACACTGTATTGATGGTTTTACTCTTTAATTACAGAGGTATGTTAGCAAAAGTAACGATGCAAAGAAACCAGCAATTCTCAGCTTTTGTTTGTTACCGAAGGAACCCAGTTAAATGCAGCACATGCGTAGTAAGTCGAAAAAATTGCGATTGAGTGAAAAATTGACTTTCGGAGATACGCCTATTTCTCGAGAACCACTCATTAGAATTTCACGAAATTTAGAGCGAAAATACTTTAGGAAATAAGTAACTGGAGGATTCAAAACAATTAAAATTTAACAAAGGAAATTCAAGATATGCCAGTGAACCTTCAACGAGGGATAATTAAAGACCTGTTTGTTAAATTATTATTAAAATAGCGCTAACATGTGAGTATCGTTACAAGCTTGTTACATGCAAATTATAAAGAAAATCTAATGACTAGCTTTTCTGCTAATAAACAAAACCGATTTTAAACGCCTGTTTATAACTAATCATGTTGCCATGGCAACGGCACATACGACAGTTTAATTATCAAAAAGTTGAAGTTTGTGTTGTTAACTTGCTTGCTGCCATTTTTGGCGACCAAAGGATCAAGGGTTTTAGAAGCAAAGGTAAATGAAACAGAGGTATCAAAAACTGTGTTCAGCCACCTTAAGGTCTTCCATTTTCCTTTTCGGTCTTCTAGTTCGTAGGTGGGTGAATCTTTGGCGACGTTATTGTCTAAGTTCTTGTCATTAGCATACGACTGTACAGAGAAGGTATCTTCTAGACATTAAAGTGCTTATTGAACCCATGAATAACCCACTGGCGTTAGCCCTAGTAAAGAGAATCAGGGAACCGCACAAGGTAAAGAAAAAACCTTTTGACCTCGGTGGGAATCGAGCCCACGACCTCCGGATTAGATGAACCGTTATTCTGCTCGACTGAGCGGTACAACATTCATATGTACCCTTATCTTCTAGACATTAGTTGACTATAAACACTTACAGAGCTTTGAAAACTTAGTAATTGGTGAGGGTTTTAGTTCTTTCGGTCTAGTATTCAAGGAGAAATATGCTTTCAAAAACTGTAAAATTTTCTGGGTAGCAAAAACACTAATAAACGTAAAATTTTGAGCTTTTAAACGCCCGTCCCACAAACAGTATTCGATACACCGGGCTTAGATTCGTTACAACAGTTAATTGTGTTGTGCCCTTTCAATATTCAGAACTTATGTCAGTTTGCAGCTGGTCAGAAACTGCATCACTTATGCTAATGAGGCAAACGTGGTGGAACGGAGGTTTTCCTCTTTTTCGGAATTTATGGAAATTCCCAATTTTTTGCTGAGCGCTAGCTAGTTCTTTTGGCCGCGATCACAGCGAGTTCGACATCTCACGCAAGGATGACGGGAACGCGCATTCGATAAAAGAAACACTTTAGAACCTTTCTACTTATATGTCTATAGATACTAGCTACAGCGAAATTCGTGAAGAAAGCATTTTATAAAAATAATGCCCCAGTGGTGTACGTGTTTGTTTTGCATAGGTTGGCTGGGAAATGTACAAAGATTTATAACGCGTGCAGAACCAACCAGAGTTAAAAATACTCTGTAGCTGAACATTAACTTATAGGACATTGTATTATATTAGTGATAGCAGTATTATTTTATTCACTCATAATCTCTGCAATGTTCAATTTGTTTAACAATATTACTAACAATTTTTCACCGCCACTTAATTTCAACTGCTTTGTTTTTGTCAAACAAAGATGTTTGTCCAGGATTGCATGTTAATGAGATACACACCCATCATTAAGAAAAAAAGCATCACAAGGTGTCTTTATTGATTTAAAAAATTGATGTCAGCTTTTCATGCAACTTTCCTGTTACCGATCATGAATTTCATCATACATTGTCAAAGCAGCTCTTTTATGCTATGACGAAACTCATTGTCAGTAGCAGGACAGACGCATGAAAACCTGACATCAATTTGTTTCTTTACGATAACATAAATTATAAAGTCATTTGTCTGTCCGCTTATTGACAATAAAAATCAGCCAATGAGCGCACGAGAACATGACGACTTCAACACGGACAAAGTGTGTAATTGTGTGAACCCCACTTGAGTGGGGTTCGTGCATATGTATGAGCGCTGTTACCTAGTAACGCAGTGACGTGTTTTATACATTACGTTCCACGGGCAGGCTGCGTTGTAAAACCTGTTTGAATGCAATCGAAGAAATAGGATAGCTCAAGAAATTCGAAGTGAACTGTGATACTTTTGGTAAAGTGAATATCTGATTCAGCTGTTTGGTAGCTGGCGTTTTGACAGGAATTTGTTCACGACGCGGACGCATGAATTAAGCTTAACTCGTGGCAATTCTTGTCCAGAATTTATTTGTGTCGGAGCATAGATGTGGAAGCTGGCGGTTTTGATGTGTTTGAAAGCTTTACTTGCTTCTCTATACAACTAAGTATACTTCTCTTTCCAAGATAAAGCAGATGTAGTTTAGAACATGGTTTTGATCGTTAAATTCCTAAAGATGTTGTTCATGAAAGATTATGCAAATTTACGCTGTCTTGACAATAGCCCTTTTCACGGTTAATTTTTCTCATTTGCATTACAATGAAATCAACGTGAATGCGAGGCAATTTCGGGCTAAAAGTGCGAAATAGCCCGAAATTGCCTCGCATACATGCTAGATTTTATTGTAATGCAAATGAGGAAAGCTAACCGTGAAAAGGGCTATTGAAGCGAACTGTAATTTGAGCTTTTTGTTTACATTAAGGTTTTTCTCAAAGCGAAGACGTTCTTCACTGAAGATGATTGAATATACTAAGTAAGGGTTGTTTATTTACTGGCCTTTTTTATTGCAATATCTCTAACTGTTTCCCTTGATTTACAACACGATTCCATGGCGTCCTTGTAGCCGAACGAACTAGAACACAAACAAACGAGCTGAATGCATTTTAATAAATCGTAAGCTAACAACAGGCTGGAACTCGCTATCGCTTTAACAAATGACTTGCCACTTTCCCTGCGATTTAACATATGGCCTTTTCTCTTTCTTTTGCAACCTGGCACCGTTTGATTTCTGTTCTCACGTGGATCACATATGCGGCGCTTTCACTCCGCATTCCAGCCGTCAAATGAAACGATCACGGAATAATTGCTTACGTCTTCTACAGTGCAAGGACACCAAATTCCTTCTTCGTCGACTGCTTCAGCTTTGAAGCTAACTGTTTGTGGAAGCGCCATTGCGTTTTCGGTCAACCGTGCATTCAGCTCGTGCGATCGAAACAGGTTTGCTATGACAAAGCTGGACAACTTGTTTGATAACTCTGCATTCTGTCGCTAGGATACAAAGTGGTGTCCAGTGTCCTTCGGTAACACAAGTGCCTCATTGCGCATGTGTCGACTAAAACTTGAATTCTTAATGAATTACACACTTTGTCCGTGTTGAAGTCGTAATGATTTCTGCAGTTATCGTAAAAATAGTTTTGATAAAAGTCTCTAAAACATAAAGTCATTTTTGGTCGTCAGCTGACCTGGTTGCAGTCATATCTTCACAATCACGGTTCTTAAAACCATCTTGACAGGTACGCAAAGTACATAGAAACTGCAGTATTTATGGACAGCTATTCAGACAACCATTTATGGAAAATCTGATGCCAATAACTTTAAAAAATGGAGCTTTGCCTATTTTTATGCATAATTGATAATTAACATAATTTATTGCAATGCAGAGAAGCATCCATCCACAGAAGCAATGCCTGGTTTTCTGCAAATACTCGGAGTGAAAGACAATCTTTCCAGTGTTTACTCTTAAGGCAAGTTGCTCCATGTAGGGAAAGAGAAAGAGAAAGAGAACCATCTAGAATAATATGTGAAGTTTTGAAATTAGTTTAGCCCATCCTCTTTTTTTTCCCTTCAAGACATTTAGCGTCGTCCGACCGACCCAGATTTTTGCGTTTTCAAAAAAAAAGTTATGAAGAAGGTAATGAGACGTAATTCAAAAAAATATGTCACTTAATCTGACATACAGACTTACAGCTAGATCAGTATATAGTTTTAGTGTTCCATCTTTTTTCGCTGTTGACGTTTGAGATTAATCTGCGTCGGCCTTTCCTTCCTACATTGCCGCTACGATTACTCATTTATTACATGACTGGGCGGGAAAAATTACTCTAAGCCAATCAAAATGAAGTCATTTGATCGGTTGTATAATAAATAAATCAAATAATTAACTAATTAAACTTATGTCAACTTTTTTACTTGAACTTGTTTTCTTAATGCCCGTTTTGCACCGTTTTTGATTGCGGTCATTAATGCAAGTGCGGCCGCAACACTACTAGAACAGAGACCTCTGCGATGCCGGTGCAGTGCTCTCGCAACTGAGCTAGCAAAGCCACTCGTAAAGGGGTAACCCGCAAACTACCGCTCTCATGTGGCTTTGATAGCTCAGTTGGGAGAACACTGCACCGACATCGCAGAGGTCGTGGGTTCGAATCCCGCTCAGAGCCTGAATTTTTTTCAGGTCTCTGTTCTAGAAGTGTTGCGGCCGCACTTGCATTAATTGCCGTCATCTCTCAATTGCTACTATGGACAAAAATTAATTTCGCTTTTTACTATACTTGGGCCAAGGATTACTTCCACACATAAAGGGCTTACCCCTATACGACCGCTCTCGTGTGGCTTTGCTAGCTCAGTTGAGAGAGCACTGCACCGGCATCGCTGAGGTCGTGGGTTCGAATCCCGCTCAGAGCTTGAATTTTTTTTTTTCAGGTCTCTCTTCAAGGAGTGTTGCGGCCGCACTTCCATAATGACCGTCATCACTCAATTGCTACCATGGACAAAATTAATTTCGCCGCTTTTTATTAACTGACGTGTCCTCAACCATGCTGAAATCTTACCATGTATATAATGTCACTTTTCCTATGGCTATAGGTCAATTGCAATTAAAGAAAAAAAAAGTATTGAACATAATGATACCTTCAGTTGGAGCAGCAAAAAATTAAGCATTGCTATGGCAACAGCAACCAAGAGCAAAATAATTAGGCGATTCATGATCAGCTGAAGTTGACAAGTAAGTAATATTAAATTATTAATCAGTAATCATTAATTTATTATGAACATATTGTCAGTAAACAACATAAAGCAGAGTGAGACAAATATTAAACATATTGTTTCTTATCTACGGCATATTGTACTATTGTCGAGCACATTTTCCAGGATGACCCGTTTGTACAAAAATCATTCGTTTGTTAAAAAAATAATAATAAATAAAATAAACAATAAATATAAAGAAATCTGGAAATATTGGTATCGGAAAATAATAACTCTTTTTTTCGGTTCGCACCGCTGACGCAATCCCGGAAAATAGGGGTTTAGGGAACCGATAATTCAGTGATCGAGATGTAATATTTCTCAAATGCATTAATAATTCATCAAGTTAAAACAAAGAAAATCACAACCGTGAAGGAGGTTTGGATACCCGATCTTAATTAGCATAGATTTTGACGATTTTCCTTCTCCGTGTACTCCTTAGTTTTTTGTTTCGATTGAGAAGATATATCAAACACTCGAGACAGTGTTTCATCGGCCATCCAAACACCACGAATTTTGTCAAAAATTGCGCAGTCGTAATTTCAACTCTCTTCTCGGTTTTTGGATATCCTGATGAAACACTGTCGCTCGTGTTTGATATATTACATCAAATACGAAAGACTGTGTTAGATCACGTTTCCAATCACCAAGGAGAGAGTTGAAATACGACGAGTGTTCACAGTATTCTTCAAGAACTTCGAGCTGTTGAGTCTGGTACACTGTCTTGAGTGTTTAATATATTTTCTCAATCGAAACTCAAATTGGAAAACGTAACGGAGAAATGAAACTGTAAAAAAATTATCCTAATAACTAGATCAGGTATTCCGATTTCTTAATGAGTCTCAGAATGATATCTTTGATCTGCAATGAGCTTTCATATTCCATGGACGGACAAACAGGAATATTCTCTTTCGATGATGTTTTTTTTCCTATTTCAGAATATGGCAACGTCACATGGAAACCGACAATACTCAGTTTCTTTTAAATCACCGGAAATTGCCAGCGCAGCGATTCTTAGTCTTATTTTATTGCTAACTCTGTAAAAATGGTTGGCTCCGAAACTTCCCGATTCTATGATTTTAGAATAACTTCATGGTTTCAAGCAAGAATAAACTTACCGTGAATATATTCGCTAAACTGCTCAACGAAACCGAAAAGAAGCAAGGTAAAGTATGAACTGGTCAAGAGATCAGACTCAATCGACTGCAAAACAAACACAAATACAGATTGAATGATACCCAATAGGGCTCGAACTGGATGCAAGAGAACTTTCTGTTTCAGCGTACATGTTCATCCTAAGATAATTTGGTTTTATCAACTGGGCTGATAATAAGAATTGGCCACCGAAAAGAGATTCGAAAACTGACGTTTCGAGCGTATTCCCATCGTCACTGTGAGCGTTAGTCTTTTTTATAAAACGCTTTCCAGATTTGTTGAATTTCATTAATGCTTCCGGCTTTTCTTAGAGACATGGTTAATATAGGGAACGTGATAGAATTTGATTGGTTAGAATCGACAGAACTAGCCATTGATAAGCGGAAATTCTTGCTTAATCGATTGTTTGTAGAGCAACCCATTCCACAAGATGAAGACTAGACCTTGTGTGTTTTGCTCTGAATTAAAGTGCTTTTCAAACTGATATCTAGTGTGTTGTTCTACTGGAGTTTATTCCTTTGTTAAGGGGACTTCAGTCTTATGGTTCATTGCCTCCTAGTTTCCTGATATAGTTTTACTCATAAAAATTTTGTAGTTATTTTAATTTTGGTGTATGCATTTCAAATCTCATGCGTGTATGTATTTTTTTGATAGTCACTAATAAAAGTAATATTCAAGAAACGTGTGTTCGAAAAATATTTATTGATCTCGTGTTGACAATTAAACAATTACCTCGCTCCGAACTTTTATTGTTGTAATTTCAATGGTTTAGAGCGATCGCATGGAACTTTGCGGGTTGAATGTTGTATACAAATCTAGGGTCGAAAAGTGGGAAATTTAGTGCCGTGACTAACGGAGCGGAATCAACCTCCAGCAGTTAGCTAAGCCGAATATATTCTCCTTTCTCTCTCCAGGAAAGCTGAGAGTTCAGATAAAAGCATAATATATTATGGCCTGACCCAATCGGGGTTAAAAGAGTTCCCCCCCGGTTTTCAGGGGAAATCGGAGAAAACGTTTTCAAGAGAAGCTGCGAGAACCTTAGAAACTGAATTTACGCTTTCAAAATTTGCGCTTGTCACCGTTTCCGAATCACGGTTGGTTAAACCAATCGTTCAAAAGCAGTTTGAAAAATCATCGACTGCTAGTGTGCACCCCCAAAGCCTCTTCAATCTTCATGATTAAACCGTTTTCGAAAATCGAACAAGTTTTCAAAATTTCCCAGCTAGTTCAAGTCCGAATAAGGAATGACGCTTTCGGTTAGAAAATTCGCGCTTAATAATTTTAACACATAAATCGCTTTTTTCAATCAGGGGTTAGAAACGCTGGCAGGTTTAGTGCAACCTTATTGTTTTTAATGTTCGAGAATGACACTTGATTAGTAAACCTATCCCGAATTAAATATGCAGGAAATCCATATTAGTAGGAGGAAGACACTTTATTCGTATGCAGGAGACCATTAGTATGGCTGAAAGACACTTTATTTAGTATTGCCAGGTAAGACAGGGAAGACCGGGGAAGTCCGTAACGGGGCTTAATTCTGCTGACCTTATTACTACTTTCGGTACGTAGGCTTTCATTTGAATGGTCCACACACTGCGGTTTCATCCCGGCCTAAAAGTTTAGAACCACGCTTGTACTAGAATAATAAAACACCACCGCATGACAGTACTGCATCCATGGCCTTTCCCACGTCGCTTGTGTTCATTGGTATACGCACGTCCGGATTCTGTGAAACCTGATTACAAGTGGGCTAATTTTGAGGGAAATTAGCCGCGAATTTGCTGAAGGCTGGGTAGCCAAAGAAACGGTGTAATTCTATCTCGTTTTTCAACGTGCCGGTAATTGTACTCTTTCTAATCTTGATGACCTGTTATCGTTGGTGGTGATGTTTTTGTTGACGTTTTCGTTGGGGTTGTTCGGCTAAACACTCATTCACGGACAGTCGTTTCTAAGAATACACTAGCTTGATAGATCTTTGACAAATGGCCGAATGTGAATACTTCACTTGATAAGTTCCCGTGTCGTTAAAGAAAAAGTGACTACAATTATTCAGGTATCTTGTGATACCCGTCTTGTTAAAAACTCGATCAAGAAGAGCATGCCTTGTGAAATGTCTCGACAAGATCTTGTGTAAAATACACAGGAATTATCAGTAGGTGCATAGTTGAAATCAGTAATGTTTTGTTAAATGCTGTGCCAGTAGGTAGTGTCTCCGTCCGTCGTCATTTTAGGGGGTGGTGGGGGGGGGGGGGGGGGGGGGGAAAGGGAGAGAGGGAAGGGAGCTATGCAATTAATTTACCCCGCCCCGGGCCGTCCACTAGGTCTACGCCAGCGTACGTTGGTAACTGTAGCGTGAAGCAACTTAGGAGGAGGCTGCTACGCCCTAGGTAGGATGTAAGTCCATTTGTAGTCTCCCTCCCCCCAGTACACAAGTATACAAGAGAAGTTGCTATTAGAAAATTATTAATTTCGTCGGCAAAGTTTTAAATTTGATTGAAAATCATGCATGGCTGCCAAAGCATGACCGTTATGTAAACGTCAAGCTCGTAAACAATAACATGTCACGCCAAGTTATTACCAGGTATGTTTCAGTAAAGGTCGCTAAATCTGGGGCTCATAGCCCAGAGCAGACTCACTCTCGAAGGTTACCTGGAGGGGTCCCAATGGGGTTTAACTGTCAACCGTCAAATGGCCCTAAAAAATTACCGTCAACCGTCAAAAACGGAATATTTTTACCCGTTCAACACGTCAAATGACCGATAACTAAAATTAGCCGTCACAATTTTTTCAGCAACCCTCGTTCTCCTAGGGTTTTTTCCTTGAATTGTGGGCGGGGCCCAACCCCTAAGCCACGAAAAAGGCCCCTGGGAACGGGGTTGATTTCTTCAGATATCCGTAAACGATGGAGACCGTCAAGTTTATACAGTTATCAATGATCGTTTAAGTTTATCATAGAAATACATACTGGTGCGTGTTAGTCTGACGGGGGAGTAAAACCTAGCTAGCGACAGAACCCTGACCTTTGAATTCGTGTGGCTCGTGTGAGAAACGTCATTCCCCCCCCGAAAAATTAACCGTCAACCGTCAAATGACCTAAAAAATTTAACCGTCAACCGGTCAGAACGACTTATTTTTAACCGTCACTCGTCACCGTTCAAGAGGACCCCCCCCCGCCCCCCCACCCCCCCCCCCCATTGAGACCTCTTACAAGAGTGATGCAGGAGAGAGTGTTGGGATAAGGCTCATAAAAATCACTCTAAAGATTCTTAGGCGATAGAATCTAAAAAAAAGATTCTGTATTAGCCTGCGAGCACGCTCTCTTGTTTGGGTAGGGTATCTTAAGGTAGGGTTTCGCGGGCAAAGGACCTTGCGCCGGTTCTCGGTTCCTTGTCGCCTTTGACCGTGATACCCTACCAACAAAAAGTGAGCCTGCTCGCAGGCTAATTCTGTATCTGATATAAATGTAGTAGAATGGCTTGCTTGGTGTCAATTTGTATTGGCCTTGAAGTACTAAAAGTCAATAAAGTTTCAGTCACTCTGACATTTCATTGCAGTTTGGTGGAATTGCCATGGCAGTGTTTAGGTTACGTCAACATAAAAAAAACAATAGCTCCATTTTGCGCGAAAATATGCTAGGATATTTGTCCGCGGACATTATCTGTTCCGAGAAGCGAACAGTTTTCCGAGAGGTAGCTCGAGGAAACTGCCTGCTTCGAGGAACAGATAATGTCCAAGGACAAATATCCGAGCATATTTTCGGCGCAAATGGAGGCTATCGTGTTTATTATCCTTCAAATCTTTTTCGCAACGCCGGCAGTTTTGAAAATTGGCGAGTATTCTGGGATATTCCCCAGTTTTAAAAACTGGGGAATATTCGGTTACGTGACGTGTTCAGACCAATCACTTAGCGTGGAGCAACTTAGGGAGAGGCTGCTACCCTGGGTAGGATGCTAGTCCATTCGTAGTCTCCCTTCCCCCAATTACTTTTTAAACAATTATCCTGCGAAATCGCGCGGAATATCGTCTGATACTTAGCCGACGAGGCCGTAGGCCGAGTCGGTTAAAATCAGACGATATTCCGCGAGATTGAGCAGGATAATTGTTTTATTATCAACAAAATTGATAACAAAATTGATGTCCAAGCTCGTAACATTTTTAAACCTTTCTGTCGACATTTTTTCACTTCACTTTTTCTTCCCACGTAAGAAGCTACGTATACCGCCGGATATCTGTTACCTACGGATGACAGATATCGAGAGCATCATGACCGTATTTGGATAGTGTTACAATTTGTTGAATAATAAATCAGCGATAACCCGCTTGACTCCATGATCACACTTAAACTCTTAGAACTTAAAAAATAATTTCCCTTGGCGTCCATAATATGGAATAATGAAATAAGGTGACGTAGTGATGACTTCATTATTTTCAGATTTGTTGGATCCACTTATTTTGCTAACGTTACAAAAACCAACATAGGTGCTGCAAACAAATTGTGTTAAGAGGCGAGGAAAACTAAAGTATACAAGAGAAGTTGGTATTAGAAAATACTAATTCGCTCGGCAAATTTTTAAATTTGATGATGGATTATAAAGTGTCATATCTATAAAGAATGTTTGAACTAATAAGCACTTTAATGACTGGCCACAAGGGAAGCAGTGAGGGTTTTGTTTCCCGAGCGAAGCCGAGGGGAACAAAGCTCACTGTTGCCCGAGGTGGTTTTGCTATACCTCCGGACTCAAAAATAGAAAAAGCTCCGAAAAAATGATTTGCTTGACGCCATTGCATACGCTGGCTGCGTTCACAAAATTGAGCGGCTGCCAAAAGCAACCTCTCCTATCGCAAAATCATGATAACAGTCTATTTCTTCGCAGCTAACAAAAATATAGAGTACAGTATTAAAGTTGCTTTGGCTTCTTCTAATGTTTGACTCAAGCATAATTTCTGAGTTAGATTTGACAAGGAACAGCATATTTTGTTGTAAATTACACAGTCAAATACTTTCCTACCTGGCGACCGCGATCAAAGAGCGAGTTGATGAATGTGGGCAACCCATTTTTGGCACTAAACCAAAAGCTTGGAGACCCAAAACATTCATATTTTCCCTTTTGTTAATCTGCACGATATGTTTTTGGGACTATAAATCCCTTTTTCTTGATTAATGAATGCCGTTGTCCTACTTCAATGGCTTTTTAACATCAGGCCCATAGCACACAAATTTCCCGCGGTTTCAAGGTGCACAACCTGATCATGTGCAAGTCCAAAGTTCAAGTTGTTGTTTCCCTAGGGCGTCATTGAGTTTTGTTTGGGCGGGCCCTAGGGCCGTCATTGAGTTTTTGACGCATGGCACCGTTGGGACTCATTATCCTCCCATCAGGAAAAACGTATTTGAGTAGGAGGCATAACAATACTATTTTAATGCCTTTGGGTTTTTCAATGAAGCGTCGTAGAAACCAAACCAAACGTAATCACTCTCAGCCAATCCACAAAGCACACATACAGTCCGAATGGGCCAATCAGAACTGACGCAAAGGCGCGGAGTAAAGCAAAGTGCGAAGAACTCACGATTGGTTGTTGTTTTACTCCTGGTTAGGTTGAAAAAGCGGTTAAGAGAGTTTTTTAGGCAAATCACTCAGCGCAGTAACATCAAACCAGCTAATACTTTTTCAGGGGGGGGGGGGGAAAACTCAGTAGCTTTTTTTCCCAGTTTTGCATTCGCAGGCCCGAGTCGCTGTGTCCGTTGCAAAAAAACGTATTTATAATTAGAGTCACTACTTTAAAGGCCCATCTTGTTGATTTCAGTGTCGCGAATTGGTCACAAACTCTCCTCAGGATGTCCGAATGGCAACGGGAAGATGAAAACAGAGAGAGTTTAGTCCCTGTGAACTAATTGTTTCCACGTTTAATCTCTAGCAAGTTAAAGTAATGTTGAAGGTTTATAGTGGTTTGATGCAACCTAGCTACAACTACCTAGTTTTACGCATGACCCTTTAAAGTACTCGCTTTGTAAATTCCGTCAAGCTCAAGGCTCCGGCTTATGAGTCTAATTTTTGATTGTCACTTGATCATAAGTGATCTAACGACTCCCAACTCCGACTCCGTCCACCTACATCCGACTAAAGTCGCGCTAGCAAACACCGGGGGGCCCTAAGAGGCGTTGCCCGATCTTTGGTCCCCGCAGGAAAACATCTATACCACGCTGAAGTGGCAAAATTATCACATATAAAAGAACTGGATACCATGTCTAAAAATAATTCAAGAAAGCTTTCCTTGAGAATAAGACCCTTACGCGGGATCTAAACAGGTCTTACTCCTTATCCTTGATCACACTATGGGACTCATAGATTGATTGACGGAAAATCATGACATTAAAAAAGGTCTGAAAAAAAAAAAAAAAAAAAAAAGAAAAAAAAAAAATGGTGTGGCTAATGAATAGATCATTGCTATGGCATGGGGTTAAATCTTGTGTCCAGCCCCTTATCCCTGGGACTCTATTCCTACCCGCGGTAAGTGTTATTTTATAGAAGCCATGCGATGCTTATCAAAGAGAAGAGTAC
>JAHPZR010026781.1:0-15729 GCA_019787425.1 Platygyra sinensis
CCAGGACTGTACTGGCCAAAAAACAAAAGACAAAACCTGGTGGATATGCTCTTCTAAGCGATGCTTAAAGGAACACTGTCCACGGGAGTTTTGTTGTTTTCAGCTTCATTCGTTGCTGAAATCTTTACCTGGTACCTTTACTCGCTCCCAAAATGCTCAAATGGACTAAAAGAAACATATCAAACGAATGGTGGCTCAGAGAGCAAACCATAATGAACTTCTGGCAATATTTTCAAGGAATGGCCTCTAGAATTTGAAAAAACTGGCCAGTTTTTTTCAAATTTCAATCCATTTCCATCCTTGCCATGCTAAGTGCTAGGCGACAATAAATGGTTCGGTGTAGTGATAAAGTCCTATATAACTAAACTGCATCGTTATTTTTGGGCTTCCCATTGATGCAGGAACATATTTCGGCATTGTAAAATGACGCTAAAATACCGTGACCGTGCCCCTAGTTTACCATACATAAGCCAAGAAGAAAAACTCAACTGTGGATGTAAATGTGCAACTCTCAATAAATTTTTAATTCCACTGTCAGATATACGATATTGTGATGAGTTATTTAAATTACATGTGACTAGCTTCTCAAAACATGACGAAATTGGTGATTTTTTTTCCTAGTGAAATTGCATTACTTCCTTAAGATAAAACAGCGGGATGAAATGAATTATTTTTGTTTTAATACGAATTTTTTTACAATTGCAAAATCGATTCAGACTACTGCTTAACGTCCTCATTGGAAAAAAACCCAATGATGTAATTACTACCGTAGCCGTGATCAATACTCTCGTTTCTTCGGCTTCAAGAGATAAAAATTGTCCATTTTTTGGTTTCTTCGCAAACATTGTCATATTTCGATCAAATTTGCTGGAATAGGCTTTTGATTAGAAGTTTCACCATTGCTTTCATGTCGGTTTGGAACCCAGAATGTTTACCCAATAGATGATAACACTGTTGACAGGTAATTTTAAAATTACAACCAATGAAAAATAAAACGATGAGTTAAGCATCATCACAAAAAAGGAGACAGAGAGAGTGCATTATTTACAATTTGATGCATATAGATTCATATGGATATCTAGCTAGATTGATTTGTCTTCCGGGAGAGTGTGTTTTTATGTGCCGCAATATTCTGTGTTATTCATGTTTCTTGTAGTGATAATGAGACTGTCCTAATATTGTAGGACACTCAAAGCAAGTCTTTCAAAAAAAGGTTGAGAAACTGAAAGAGAATTGCCAATAGAAATCTCTTCCCTATAGTTTTCGATCTTTAATACGTGCTGTGGAAACAATTTGGGGTCTCGCTGCTTTTGCCAAGGAGCAAGTAAGATCCGATTCAAGCCGGCTCACGCTTGAACGTGCGAAACGATGACACAAATGCTGACATAGTTCGCTGTAAAAATTGTTTCCCTGTGCAGAAATTGTCAAGGGCCACCAACATTATATAGCCACGATCATGCGCACAATACTTGTGTGTGGTGACCGTGAAGAGAAGTGGATATGCTATTAATATGCCATATTCCCCGGATTTAGATAGAGCTGACTGATGGTAAACTCTTGACATTTCAGGCTCGCAAAAATGGAATAAATAGACTGCTGAATTACACATGATCCAAACGCAAATAAAATTAATTTCATTCGACCTCTACGTCAGCAACAACTGAAGGAAATTGTTATTAAAGTAAAAACAAATGGCGCATGTGACAGTAAATAATGCATTGATTTGCTCACATTACTAACATTATTTTTTGTAGTCTTTCCTATCTGCGTAAACGATTATATGTACGGTTACTCGTTAGTACAATATTGAATGACATAAGCCTTGAGAGGCAATAAAATATATATTTTTTTATTTCATGTTTTGACAACAATTTTTAATATCTGCTATTAAATTATGTTTGATTTATTTAAAGTGGACACAAATCGTCTAAATAACTTTGTGCTTTTTCCCCTCCGCGAAATTCTCTGGAGCGCCGTCTCTTTGAAATACGTTTCCACCATGAGTTTCTGTCTAGAGCGCATCCTTGTAACTGGGGCTTTAGCCGAAGGGACCCTACCCCCAGGGATCTTTTTCTATTTAGTGGACCAAAACATTTTGACTGAACGGACAACTGTTATAAGCAAGTTAGCCAATAGTATTTGTTCTAGTTAGTTTGACTTACGTAAACTAAATAAATAGAGGAAACCCTAAGCAAATTACTTTTTCCACTCTTAAAAACTTGCGAAAGGCTCATTTCTTAATCAAACGCTATGTTTTAAGAGCAGGTGCATAATTGCTATTGAACTAGCTCTTCCGCGATTATTTCTGTGGAAACTAACAAAATCTATCGGCTTTGATCGAAAAATTTCATCACCCTCTGTCGTCTAGAACGCGTGTGAGCCACTGGAGTAACCCACTGATTCCTTGTTTCTCGGGTCACTGAACTGAAGGAGGCACCTTCCCATCATGATTGAGTCAACTGCTATTGCCATAATCCTGACTACGATATTTTCCCTACTGCTCATAACAGATATCGTGGGTAACTCGATCGTTTGTACAATCATTAAGAGGAATCGAGATATGAGGTAAGTCCAGGCTGAATCGTTTTTATGTCCCCATTTCCATGATCTATTTAGCAATTAGATTACGAGTTCTAGATTCCCATTGCGAAATCGGGAGCGAATAGTCGAATTGCTTTGGTATAAATCACTAGTCATTCAAGTTTTAACAGCAATCCTCTTCAAAGACACTTCGAAGACGCCAAGAAGCGGCCGCCATAAACAATCGCACTCTGCTATACAATGTACTTTTCACTATCTAAAGAGGACGGCATTCGTGTTAGAACGCTAGCAGACTTAAAATTAATAACGTGTGAACCAGGAAAAGTTGTGACAGCTTGTATGTAAAGGTTATAATCTTTAATGTTCTCCAAAGCTACAATAGTGTAAAATGAATCTGGTTGGGGACCAAAGCATATTTATTTACGCGAACATAAACTATTGTTGTAATATCGATCAATGTAATTTTTTTCTAAAAACAAAGTTACTTGCATACTTTAAACCTTGTTCTTCCATATGTCTTCTTTTCTGTATTCTTCAAAATAATGCTTTTTAATTCCATAGAACTCCTGTAAATTATCTACTTGTGAACTTGGCTGTGGCGGATATCTTGTTAGCGATGTTTATGGCCCCAAGCGTCTTTTTCGAGCTGCCTTTCTCTTATCATCCAGACGGCTTGACTGGTAGAGTCTTGTGCAAGTTTCTGACACACGCCAATATCGCGTGGATTGGAGGAGTTTCGTCGATTGTCACTTTCCTTGCAATCGCCATTGAACGATATTATGCAGTGATGTATCCTCTTGGTAACAAAGGGAAACTTACAAAGGGTAAACTTAAGGTGTGAGCAATGACGCAATTTAAGGTCTATTGTTTGCAATAAAGACAAACATTGTGATGAAAAAACCGAAATCACAATGCCATTTTTGCGGTATTTTCTGTTTAATAACGGTCTGTGCCTGATCTGACCGGACACTGAGTGACCAATTGGGAGATTGCACCCGGTCAAGGCGTGACTGAAAGATGAAAACTGGTAGTAATCAAATATTATGAGTGTGCCGTCTACACCTGTAACATAAATAATAAAATGTATGTTGCTCAAATTTTATCATTAAATTTGTGAACAGCTGAAAATTTACAGACATATAATATAATGACTAGGGTCACTATTTTTCTGTGGATTTATTTTATTTCCTTGCTTTATTGTTAGCAAGTTGAGGTCCCATCTATTAACTACAATTTGATCAGTGCAAATTTTTTTTCGAAAATTTAAGGTGGCTCTGAACCCCCTTCGCAGAGTTTTTTTTAATTTTTACTGCAGGCAGATAATGTGTTACTTGTGCCAGAAATGCAAAAAAAATTGGAGGTCACCTTCTTCGTTTGAGAGATAAAGCGCGTGGTAAACTATACTGATTTCCAAAAATTTTCCCATATAATTGAGCACGGTCTACAGGGGTTTATGGTTAAAAATATCGAAGGTGAGTCGATGGAGGCAAGCGATCTTAGTCATTTTTTGAAGAAGTGGGTCTGTTGCGTAAATAATTCCAAATGTTACTAACGTTTTCACAAAATTTAACACTTTAAGAGGCATTTGAAACCGTCGCACAGATGCACGAAGAGTTAATAAGAACGGAATTCGATGGTGCATTTTGCCAAAAATTCAAACTTCTAGTCGATAGATTTTCTTCATTTTTTTCTCTAAACGTAGAAAATCAGTAGAGAAAATGATCCATCGAAAGAAAAATTGGGGTCACCGAACGTCCAAGATCGTTAATTAAATCCAGGCAAAGCTCTGGCAATGGCCATCTGCCCTACCATTTGTTTATTTTTTGGCTTAGCGCGCGCGCTTATGAATGACGTGGCATGGAAATTGGCGTGCGCAGTAAGGATGCGCAGAAACATTTAGCACGAACGTCCTTAAAATGACCGATATGAATCATCGGGTTGACGTGTGAATCGTTCCCTTATCTCATAGTTAACGAGCTCGTGTTGATTGACGGTGTTAACCCCATGCATGAATCTGTTCTTCATTATTTCAGATGATTATTGCTGTGTCTTGGGTCTTTTCTTTACTATTTAATATCCCGCTGTTCCTTGTCATGGGCATCAGGAAAAAGAAGAACAGAACTTATTGCGGGGAAATCTTTCCTGAGAGATGGATGGCGATGGTTTACAGTTTGGCGTGGTTACTTCTGATAGTGCTATCCTTGGTTATGATGGTTGTGCTTTACTCCAGTGTCGTGTACACTCTGTGGTTCAAACACGATGATGATAATCAACTCACCTCCCAACAGAGGGTCAGTGTTTCTTGTAAATATGATTTAATTTGGTGAAGCATTTTTAGTGACATTGGAGCTTACATTTCAGTCTAACCCACTATTTTCTCAATATAATTGCACCAAGTGAAACATTGTTAGGTTTGAATGAATAACTGGTAATGCAGATAATCGATATTTTCGAGACAGCTCATATAAACGCGATATTTTTGTCAAATCGCGCATTGTAACTCTCACGCATTTGTCTGGCTTTTGTGAAGCATCATGTGGCTACGAAAATTAGTACAACTGTAGAAAGGTGACCGTGTTTTTTTTAAGGTTCCCTTTAAGGGTTCTGTTAGTCACTAACTGAAAAACGAAAACAAAATGGCCATTTAAGAGGCTGTCTCTCTAAAAACCGACCACTGATTTTACTTCGAAAATTCGATTTTTCTCATAAGCTGGGATTTTAAAGCCCTTACCTAGTTAATCACTAAAATGAGTTTCATTTGATTAAAAATTGTAATTGAATTTTCCTAGGCTTAGTTAAAGTTCGGTCCGCTGGACTCAAGTTGCATGCCGGCCGAATCTGGACAAATAGCACATATTGCCGTCGCTCTAAAAAAATTAATATTCGCTCAAAAGTCCCAATTATTTTTTTTAACTATAGACATATCACAGCAGTTTGTTTAGCCATGTTGCAATTATAATTCAATGTTGTTTCTTCAACGGCTGAAAGCAGATTTTCTACCCGTTAAATCGAGTTTTGAACCATACACGAAAATAGCGCTACTTTGAAGGCACGTTTTAAAAATGTGGCACCTGTTTGAAACCGCTGAACTACATGAATAGAAAGTATAAATGACACTTAATTCAAAACAATAATATAATTTGTCTGCCCACTAGGTTTTCAAAACTAACGACCGCTTAAAGTTCGGGAAATTTTGAAAATACTTCAGTGAGTAACTGCATACTCGCCTTCGTGAAGTGCTCCTATAAATTCACCTAAATCTCTTACCTGGCTTTAAGATTAAAGTTTTGGTCCTTTGTAGCAATCCTTGAATCCTAGGTAGCATTAAAACTGCCAGCTTTTCCTTCCAGCAGTAGGTTTGTATACAAGGTACATTTATACGTTCCTGATCTGTGTCGAGCGTGACAGTCACATACTTCCGTGTTCTTTGTATTGCTGACCATTGTTTTCCTCGAAGTCGGTTTAATCATGTAGAGTCCTCTTAAAAGGTTTGTAGAAGCACTCTTTTGGACAACTCTCGGCACACATACAAGTATGAAAACTCAACGGTGATCAGGGGATCCACAGAAGGATTCATAAATGTCACGGCCATTTTGTGTTTAAAACGAGTGTTTTCATTCCCAATCTTCGCGTGAGCATCACATCCTGATTCCCGTGATACAGATTGGGAACTTATTTAGGGTGCCTTTCTTTAATAGAATCTGGGTCAGAACTTCATGGTCAATACAAATCGGGAATCCGAAAGAATCCGAAAATGAATTTTGCGTTTCTTTACCAAACAGATCAATCGTATATCTCTCGGATCATGGTGCGTCAAAAGAACCGAAGAATCCACTCCCGGAGTGAGGGTCGCACGGGGGTATTCTCGTGATGAGTGGTTAGCTGATTTAATTTTCCTTGAAACGTGAATTTAGGAAATTATTCTTCGTGATTTGTGACTTGAAGGTTTTGCGTGACTCGTGAGGACCTTGGAGTACAAACCGATACTCCTGATTTTACCACTCTATTTGAG
This sequence comes from Platygyra sinensis, assembly GCA_019787425.1. Taxonomy (NCBI): domain Eukaryota; kingdom Metazoa; phylum Cnidaria; class Anthozoa; order Scleractinia; family Merulinidae; genus Platygyra; species Platygyra sinensis. The sequence continues at coordinate 6,554 of JAHPZR010026781.1, forward strand.
TCGAATGGTTAGAGTCGTCTGTCGAGGGTGACTTAGGTATGCGATTTGCAATATGGAACCTTGATTAAGCCTTTCAGTAATTTGCTTTCTTCAAACACTCTTTCTAGATAGGTTATTATCAAGAGTATCTTACGTGCTTATTTCCGTGATTCGAAAAAACGACATATTTATATTAGTGATCCGTGATCCTCTATTTTTTCCGTTCGTTGACCGTGACAGGGAACAGCGGGATATTAAATAGTAAAGAAAAGACCCAAGACACAGCAATAATCATCTGAAATAATGAAGAACAGATTCATGCATGGGGTTAACACCGTCAATCAACACGAGCTCGTTAACTATGAGATAAGGGAACGATTCACACGTCAACCCGATGATTCATATCGGTCATTTTAAGGACGTTCGTGCTAAATGTTTCTGCGCATCCTTACTGCGCACGCCAATTTCCATGCCACGTCATTCATAAGCGCGCGCGCTAAGCCAAAAAATAAACAAATGGTAGGGCAGATGGCCATTGCCAGAGCTTTGCCTGGATTTAATTAACGATCTTGGACGTTCGGTGACCCCAATTTTTCTTTCGATGGATCATTTTCTCTACTGATTTTCTACGTTTAGAGAAAAAAATGAAGAAAATCTATCGACTAGAAGTTTGAATTTTTGGCAAAATGCACCATCGAATTCCGTTCTTATTAACTCTTCGTGCATCTGTGCGACGGTTTCAAATGCCTCTTAAAGTGTTAAATTTTGTGAAAACGTTAGTAACATTTGGAATTATTTACGCAACAGACCCACTTCTTCAAAAAATGACTAAGATCGCTTGCCTCCATCGACTCACCTTCGATATTTTTAACCATAAACCCCTGTAGACCGTGCTCAATTATATGGGAAAATTTTTGGAAATCAGTATAGTTTACCACGCGCTTTATCTCTCAAACGAAGAAGGTGACCTCCAATTTTTTTTGCATTTCTGGCACAAGTAACACATTATCTGCCTGCAGTAAAAATTAAAAAAAACTCTGCGAAGGGGGTTCAGAGCCACCTTAAATTTTCGAAAAAAAATTTGCACTGATCAAATTGTAGTTAATAGATGGGACCTCAACTTGCTAACAATAAAGCAAGGAAATAAAATAAATCCACAGAAAAATAGTGACCCTAGTCATTATATTATATGTCTGTAAATTTTCAGCTGTTCACAAATTTAATGATAAAATTTGAGCAACATACATTTTATTATTTATGTTACAGGTGTAGACGGCACACTCATAATATTTGATTACTACCAGTTTTCATCTTTCAGTCACGCCTTGACCGGGTGCAATCTCCCAATTGGTCACTCAGTGTCCGGTCAGATCAGGCACAGACCGTTATTAAACAGAAAATACCGCAAAAATGGCATTGTGATTTCGGTTTTTTCATCACAATGTTTGTCTTTATTGCAAACAATAGACCTTAAATTGCGTCATTGCTCACACCTTAAGTTTACCCTTTGTAAGTTTCCCTTTGTTACCAAGAGGATACATCACTGCATAATATCGTTCAATGGCGATTGCAAGGAAAGTGACAATCGACGAAACTCCTCCAATCCACGCGATATTGGCGTGTGTCAGAAACTTGCACAAGACTCTACCAGTCAAGCCGTCTGGATGATAAGAGAAAGGCAGCTCGAAAAAGACGCTTGGGGCCATAAACATCGCTAACAAGATATCCGCCACAGCCAAGTTCACAAGTAGATAATTTACAGGAGTTCTATGGAATTAAAAAGCATTATTTTGAAGAATACAGAAAAGAAGACATATGGAAGAACAAGGTTTAAAGTATGCAAGTAACTTTGTTTTTAGAAAAAAATTACATTGATCGATATTACAACAATAGTTTATGTTCGCGTAAATAAATATGCTTTGGTCCCCAACCAGATTCATTTTACACTATTGTAGCTTTGGAGAACATTAAAGATTATAACCTTTACATACAAGCTGTCACAACTTTTCTTGGTTCACACGTTATTAATTTTAAGTCTGCTAGCGTTCTAACACGAATGCCGTCCTCTTTAGATAGTGAAAAGTACATTGTATAGCAGAGTGCGATTGTTAATGGCGGCCGCTTCTTGGCGTCTTCGAAGTGTCTTTGAAGAGGATTGCTGTTAAAACTTGAATGACTAGTGATTTATACCAAAGCAATTCGACTATTCGCTCCCGATTTCGCAATGGGAATCTAGAACTCGTAATCTAATTGCTAAATAGATCATGGAAATGGGGACATAAAACGATTCAGCCTGGACTTACCTCATATCTCGATTCCTCTTAATGATTGTACAAACGATCGAGTTACCCACGATATCTGTTATGAGCAGTAGGGAAAATATCGTAGTCAGGATTATGGCAATAGCAGTTGACTCAATCATGATGGGAAGGTGCCTCCTTCAGTTCAGTGACCCGAGAAACAAGGAATCAGTGGGTTACTCCAGTGGCTCACACGCGTTCTAGACGACAGAGGGTGATGAAATTTTTCGATCAAAGCCGATAGATTTTGTTAGTTTCCACAGAAATAATCGCGGAAGAGCTAGTTCAATAGCAATTATGCACCTGCTCTTAAAACATAGCGTTTGATTAAGAAATGAGCCTTTCGCAAGTTTTTAAGAGTGGAAAAAGTAATTTGCTTAGGGTTTCCTCTATTTATTTAGTTTACGTAAGTCAAACTAACTAGAACAAATACTATTGGCTAACTTGCTTATAACAGTTGTCCGTTCAGTCAAAATGTTTTGGTCCACTAAATAGAAAAAGATCCCTGGGGGTAGGGTCCCTTCGGCTAAAGCCCCAGTTACAAGGATGCGCTCTAGACAGAAACCCATGGTGGAAACGTATTTCAAAGAGACGGCGCTCCAGAGAATTTCGCGGAGGGGAAAAAGCACAAAATTATTTAGACGATTTGTGTCCACTTTAAATAAATCAAACATAATTTAATAGCAGATATTAAAAATTGTTGTCAAAACATGAAATAAAAAAATATATATTTTATTGCCTCTCAAGGCTTATGTCATTCAATATTGTACTAACGAGTAATCGTACATATAATCGTTTACGCAGATAGGAAAGACTACAAAAAATAATGTTAGTAATGTGAGCAAATCAATGATTATTTACTGTCACATGCGCCATTTGTTTTTACTTTAATAACAATTTTCTTCAGTTGTTGCTGACGTAGAGGTCGAATGAAATTAATTTTATTTGCGTTTGGATCATGTGTAATTCAGCAGTCTGTTTATTCCATTTTTGCGAGCCTGAAATGTCAAGAGTTTACCGTCAGTCAGCTCTATCTAAATCCGGGGAATATGGCATATTAATAGCATATCCACTTCTCTTCACGGTCACCAAACACAAGTATTGCGCGCATGATCGTGGCTATATAATGTTGGTGGCCCTTGACAATTTCTGCACAGGGAAACAATTTTTACAGCGAACTAAGTCAGCATTTGTGTCATCGTTTCGCACGTTGAAGCGTGAGCCGGCTTGAATCGGATCTTACTAGCTCCTTGGCAAAAGCAGCGAGACCCCAAATTGTTTCCACAGCACGTATTAAAGATCGAAAACTATAGGGAAGAGATTTCTATTGGCAATTCTCTTTCAGTTTCTCAACCTTTTTTTGAAAGACTTGCTTTGAGTGTCCTACAATATTAGGACAGTCTCATTATCACTACAAGAAACATGAATAACACAGAATATTGCGGCACATAAAAACACACTCTCCCGGAAGACAAATCAATCTAGCTAGATATCCATATGAATCTATATGCATCAAATTGTAAATAATGCACTCTCTCTGTCTCCTTTTTTGTGATGATGCTTAACTCACCGTTTTATTTTTCATTAGTTGTAATATTTAAAATTACTTGTCAACAGTGTTATCATCTATTGGGTAAACATTCTGGGTTCAAACCGACATGAAAGCAATTGATGAAACTTCTAATCAAAAGCGTATTCCAGCAAATTTGATCGAAATTATGACAATGTTTGCGAAGAAACCAAAAAATGGACAATTTTTATCTCTTGAAGCCGAAGAAACGAGAGTATTGATCACGGCTACGGTAGTAATTACATCATTGGGTTTTTTTCCAATGAGGACGTTAAGCAGTAGTCTGAATCGATTTTGCAATTGTAAAAAAATTCGTATTAAAACAAAAATATATTCATTTCATCCCGCTGTTTTATCTTAAGGAAGTAATGCAATTTCACTAGGAAATAAAAATCACTAATTTCGTCATGTTTTGAGAAGCTAGTCACATGTAATTTAAATAACTCATAACAATATCGATATCTGAGTGCACATTTACATCCACAGTTGAGTTTTTCTTCTTGGCTTATGTATGGTAAACTAGGGGCACGGTCATGGTATTTTAGCGTCATTTTACAATGCCGAAATATGTTCCTGCATCAATGGAAGCCCAAAAATAACGATGCAGTTTTGTTATATAGGACTTTATCACTACACCGAACCATTTATTGTCGCCAAGCAATTAGCATGGCAAGGATGGAAATGGATTGAAATTTGAAAAAACTAGCCAGTTTTTTCAAATTCTAGAGCCATCCCTTGAAAATATTGCCAGAAGTTCATTATGGTTTGCTCTCTGAGCCACCATTCGTTTGATATGTTTCTTTTAGTCCATTTGAGCATTTTGGGAACGTGTAAAGGTACCAGGTAAAGATTTCAGCAACGAATGAAGCTGAAAACAGCAAAACTCCCTTGGCAGTTTTCCTTTAAGCATCGCTAGAAGAGCCATATCCACCAGGTTTTGTCTTTTGTTTTTGGCCAGTACAGTCCTGGTCCTTAACAATCTTCTCAAAGGCTTTCACTTCAAACGATATGTGATTATACTTGACAATTTCCGGCTTATAGCAAGTACCACTTTGGCGGTTGTAGAACAGCCAAAAATAGAAACTGCTGCACCTAGAATTCCTCTAGTAACTGCACCAACTACTGCTCCAACGCCAGTTGCTATAGCGTTGCCAATAGCAGAACCAATCGCAATTCCCGCTTGAATACCCCTAACGGTGCGCACTAAGCAATCACAATTTTCTGTTAATCGATATCTTTTATTTTCAAAGGAACGTTTTTCACTGAAATCTTCATCTCCAGACTTTGAATATTATTGTCTTTTCAACTTCCTTGCAATAACGCTCATTGTACGGTATGATAACTGGTTCCTGGCGGACGCCGGGGATAACACAGCGATTCAAACAAATGTAGTTGCACTCCTTTATTTCGCACTCAGAGCTCTGGATACTTTTAATGGTATAGGCAGTGTTGTTAAAACGTTCATTTGCAAGGTGAAGTTGTAAATGTGCCTTATTAAGTTCGAATGCTGCATTTTTTAATTCTTCCCTCAAATTTTCAACATCAGCCTGTTGTAATTTCAGAACTCTTGGCAGATTCTGCTTTAGTTTTCGCATCGTTGTAAGTAGCTTTCGCCATTGTTAACCTTTCATTTGCTTCTTTGGCTAATTGAGCACTTTTGTTGATCTCATGTTCTCAAGCATCCTTTTAAGGGTCGAAACCTTGTTCATTGTGCCTTCTACTTCAAATTGTATGGAGTTCCAGTCTGCAACGTTCTCAAAGTCAGCTTTAACTTTTAAAAGCGCTTCGAATTTTCCAAATATGCGGCCCCAAACGGCAAAGTACAACTCACTTCCATTCATCTTTATGGTTACGTCCCTTTTCAGTCCAAGTAAGTTGACAGAACACTTAAATGTAGTCATAAGGGGCTTGCTGTGATGATTTCAGATCAGCATTGTGAACGATCCCCCCGATGGAAAAGTTGTTACATTTCCGAGGGAGATATCTTTTAAGGGAGTTCCCTCAACAGCTATCCCAGCTTCTTTTCTCGACGAATTGGCCACACAGGAAGCTTTTCTTACTAAAAGCATAATAATAATAATAATAATAATAATAATAATAATAATAATAATAATAATAATAATAATAATAATAATAATAATAATAATGAAAAAAGAAATATGAGTGATAGGAACCGACGTTTCGGTGCATCTTGCGCCATTATCAAGGTTACATAATTAATGATAAAAAGCGGTTTGTAAAAAGGCTAAGTTGAAGCGAATTTGCATAACATAGCGGCAAGCTAATTACTTAAATACTTTAGCACGAAGAGAATCGGACTGCACATTCAATGTTGGTTTAAGCTCTTGAATATACAGCATTTCATTAACCAGGCAGTCAAATTTGTTCATGCATTTCTTGATTACATTGAAGCGTGCTAAGAAATTGTTCGGAACAGCAGTGTTATGTTCTTTGTAGTAATGCTTGCAGATTGATGACGCCTTTTGACGGTGTCCCTCAACGCGCGTGTGAAGGTGGCCCTTTGTATACCCAACATAACCTGCATCACACAGGTCACACTTGAATAAATAAACAACGCATTGCTGGGTTACAATGTTGGGCTTGGGCTCACGCAGGCTTAGATCTTGATTAAGCTTGCGGCTAGTAAACACGGGTTGAATGGTCTTTCCCACCTTGCTGCTAAGATCTCTAAGTTGCCGTTTGACAGACACTGCAGCATCCTGATCTTTATAGGGGATAGCTATCCGGATGACGTCATCGGTATGCTGTTTAGACTGGTCCGCTGCGACTCTCGAGGTGATAAACTTGTTGATGACAGAATCAATAAGGTGATTCGGATACCTCAGCTTTCGGAAAACTCCTCTCAAGCGTTCACACTCCTCTGAGAAATGTGTCCAAGATGATGATAGCCGGTGCGCGCGATCAAGCATGGTGACGAGCAAACCCTGTTTGTAGCGGCTGTCCACATGGCTATGATAGTGCAGGAGAAGACCTGTGTTTGTCGGCTTAACGTAAACCTTTGTTTCAACACATGGTGCGCGATTTAGAAGCTGTAAACCAAGGAAAGGGAGCATCCCATTTTCCTCTACCTCCATAGTGAAACTTACGGCGCTATGGGCGTGATTCAAGGTATCCAGAAATGCTGTGGCTGCCGCCAGATCTGGCATCTTGACCAGAGTGTCATCTACGTAGCGGCGGTAAAAATCTGGGAGTTTTCCTTGACTTTTCAGGGACCCTTCAATAGAGCACATGAATACATTAGCCAAAAGGGGTCCAAGGGGAGACCCCATGGCTACTCCATCGGTCTGTTCGTAAAGGGCCCCATCGAACTGAAACAGCTGCCCCTTTGTAGCAACATGTAGAAGATCAATAAGATCAGTTCTGGTCAAGTTTAGGCCATAGGTGTCATTGAACCAGTTGTTCTCGAAAGCTTTGTGTGCCAGGATGTCAATTGTTTCGTCCAGGGGTACATTTGTGAAGAGCGATGAGACGTCATAAGAAACCAAAATTTCTCCCGGGTTTATCTTAACTCCACAAATTTCATTTGTGAAGGCAAAGATATCAGTGATGGTATTTTCGTTTACCGACAGAGGCTTAAGCTTAGCATCCAGCCATTTAGCAAGGGCATAGTTGTAGGTGCCCGTGGCAGATAATATAGGACGCATTGCTAATTTCTTCTTGTGGGTCTTGGGCAGCCCGTACAAATGAGCCAATCTTGATCCAGTAGGTCGTACGGAGTCAGCAATCGCCGATGGTAAAATTACCATCGGCGATTGCTGACTCCGTACGACCTACTGGATCAAGATTGGCTCATTTGTACGGGCTGCCCAAGACCCACAAGAAGAAATTAGCAATGCGTCCTATATTATCTGCTACGGGCACCTACAACTATGCCCTTGCTAAATGGCTGGATGCTAAGCTTAAGCCTCTGTCGGTAAACGAAAATACCATCACTGATATCTTTGCCTTCACAAATGAAATTTGTGGAGTTAAGATAAACCCGGGAGAAATCTTGGTTTCTTATGACGTCTCATCGCTCTTCACAAATGTACCCCTGGACGAAACAATTGACATCCTGGCACACAAAGCTTTCGAGAACAACTGGTTCAATGACACCTATGGCCTAAACTTGACCAGAACTGATCTTATTGATCTTCTACATGTTGCTACAAAGGGGCAGCTGTTTCAGTTCGATGGGGCCCTTTACGAACAGACCGATGGAGTAGCCATGGGGTCTCCCCTTGGACCCCTTTTGGCTAATGTATTCATGTGCTCTATTGAAGGGTCCCTGAAAAGTCAAGGAAAACTCCCAGATTTTTACCGCCGCTACGTAGATGACACTCTGGTCAAGATGCCAGATCTGGCGGCAGCCACAGCATTTCTGGATACCTTGAATCACGCCCATAGCGCCGTAAGTTTCACTATGGAGGTAGAGGAAAATGGGATGCTCCCTTTCCTTGGTTTACAGCTTCTAAATCGCGCACCATGTGTTGAAACAAAGGTTTACGTTAAGCCGACAAACACAGGTCTTCTCCTGCACTATCATAGCCATGTGGACAGCCGCTACAAACAGGGTTTGCTCGTCACCATGCTTGATCGCGCGCACCGGCTATCATCATCTTGGACACATTTCTCAGAGGAGTGTGAACGCTTGAGAGGAGTTTTCCGAAAGCTGAGGTATCCGAATCATCTTATTGATTCTGTCATCAACAAGTTTATCACCTCGAGAGTCGCAGCGGACCAGTCTAAACAGCATACCGATGACGTCATCCGGATAGCTATCCCTATAAAGATCAGGATGCTGCAGTGTCTGTCAAACGGCAACTTAGAGATCTTAGTAGCAAGGTGGGAAAGACCATTCAACCCGTGTTTACTAGCCGCAAGCTTAATCAAGATCTAAGCCTGCGTGAGCCTAAGCCCAACATTGTAACCCAGCAATGCGTTGTTTATTTATTCAAGTGTGACCTGTGTGATGCAGGTTATGTTGGGTATACAAAGGGCCACCTTCACACGCGCGTTGAGGGACACCGTCAAAAGGCGTCATCAATCTGCAAGCATTACTACAAAGAACATAACACTGCTGTTCCAAACAATTTCTTAGCACGCTTCAATGTAATCAAGAAATGCATGAACAAATTTGACTGCCTGGTTAATGAAATGCTGTATATTCAAGAGCTTAAACCAACATTGAATGTGCAGTCCGATTCTCTTCGTGCTAAAGTATTTAAGTAATTAGCTTGCCGCTATGTTATGCAAATTCGCTTCAACTTAGCCTTTTTACAAACCGCTTTTTATCATTAATATATGTAACCTTGATAATGGCGCAA
>JAHPZR010026783.1:0-30000 GCA_019787425.1 Platygyra sinensis
ACAAAACTCCCTTTTATTGGAAAAGGTCACGAAACATGATGGGTACCGTGCATCGTTCTTTCTGGTTTTATTAATTTATCTTGAATTGAGAATTAGTTATATACTATATTATTATAAGCAGAATTAGTCTCGATTTCCGTCGCTTTTCAAGACTGTTCATCGAGCTTAAAGCAGGTAAGGATTATTTTTAATTTAAAAATGTTACATCTCCGAAAATAAAGGGTGTCATTACACCCCTAACTCCCCATCACAGCCGCTTTTCTCTGTCGCCAAAATGGCTATTGTGCAGAGGTTCGACTGCGTGCGCCTTCGGACTAAGAATACAAATAAAACGTTGAATATTCACCGAGAAACTGGACACACTCAGCCGTTTCTACTGGAAGTAAAAGTTTCTTGTTGATTGATAGTTAATTGATGTTCTCAACTCAAAGGCGATTCGTTCGACGTTTGGTCATGCAGTTGAAAGATGAGCTATCTCCGACAACGGGTTTACCTCGGTGTAAAAGCCTGTGAAGTTTTTCTTTGTTTTCTAGCTATTGTTAGGGTTAGGGTCTATTATGTTGACTTCTTTGTTTTACGTCACTGGTGAGTGTCAGGTTTTTACACCGAGCATGAGCCCCGACAACAGCGTTAGGGGAATTTTACAATTCTAAAGGCTGGTATTCACTAGCGTCGGAGTCGTAGTCGCAGTCGTAAAGAGAGCTTACAACCTCCTGGCTAGTGAAAATCGAAAATCTGAATCGAAAGCGGAGTCATAAGCTCGACGGATTCAGAGTCGGAAGAATCAAAACGTTTCCATTCCTTACGACTCCGTTTCCGACCTGTCACTTATGATACAGTGAAAATAGGTTGTGGGAGTCGGAAGCAGAAGCGGAAGAACCAACCAATCACAATTTCTTGAATCGAGCACTGTGATTAGTTAATTCTGTGACTCCAGCATTGCAGTTTTCACTGATCGTATACTGTAAACGACGGAGTCATAAGCGGAAAGGGTGTTTCGCTTCCGACTCCGTCGGTTTGATTTTCACTAGATCGTATCGCTCTACGCTTTGGATTACCCCTCTGACTACGATTTCATCGCTAGTGCAAGCCAGCCTTAAATTTTTTTTCGTTCATTCATTTCCGTGCAGTTACTCCGTAACTTTTTACGCAAATTTTGTGAAAGTTCCCCGTAACTTTTGATGCACTCGAACAAACGAAAATCCCAACACACTATTCACGTTTTGAGCTCTTGGGTTCATGAACACGAGAAAAAAAATTCTAAAAAATCTGATAAATTTTTCAATAGCCAGATCTATAAGATGTAATTTCACAGAGTTTAGGGTTTCTCTGACGTAATCGCAGACCGCTTCATCCGTTGAACTGGAGACACCCCTGTTACCTTTATTGCCTTAATTATTACCGACCGACTACCAATCCCGGGCTTACCTCTTAGAGAACGTGGCAAAGAAGACCGAGAGAGGTTGTGACTTGTCAGTTCTAGCGGCAGTCGGGCTTTTGTCGATTGTGCTCGCAAATCTAATTTCTCTAAATTATGCTCCTCGCATCAAAATTATGCTACTTGGTTTTTAGGCCAAATCAGAGAAAAAGAACAGGTCGACTAAAGACAAAACAAGACGTAGAGCCGTTTGGAACCGCCGTTTTGTACATTTCTAAGCATCCTGGCTTGATTTTGTATCCATGTATGAATCAACTATTCCAGTTTGATGGTAAGCTTTACGAACAGATCAACGGCGTGGCAATAAGCTTCCGTTTGGGTCCACTCATGGCAAACGCATTTCTCTGTTATATCGAAGAAAAACTAGAACAAGACAACAAGCTCCCTGAATTTTACAGAAGGTACTTGGATGACACGTTTGCTACGATGAAAAATGTACCAGCAGCAGAAGATTTCTTATCAACGCTTAATAGCTGTCATCCTTTCATAAATTTCACTCTGGAACTAGCATCTGACAACAAATTTCCATTTATCGGTATGGAAGTGCTCAAAAGGGGCTGAAAACTGGAAACTGGTGTTTATCCGGCGGAAACCAACGAACACTGGCCTACTTCTTCACCACCAAAGCCATGTCGATAAAAGGTACAAGAGATCGCTACTCAAGACCATGTTAAATCGTGCTTTCCATCTGTCGTCCACATGGCAGTCTTTCAAATCTGAATGTGATCACAGCTGTGATCATCTCAAGGTGATGTTTAGTAACCTCAAGTACCCCGAAAGCCTCATCGATCGATCATCGAGTCCACTGTCTCTCACTTTGACCTCAGTGAGGTCAGAAAACCCTGAAGTGCAAGCTCAGACCACCAACGAAAATGCTGTTCACCGCGTGGTTTTGCCTTTAAACCCCCCAAAAGTCAGCTGACGCAGTAAGAAAGCAATTATCAGATCTAAGTAACAAAATCGATCACACTCTTCAACCCGTGTTCAAGAGTCGCAAAATATGTGAAGACCTCAAGATGTGCGAGCCAAAACCACCTACAATTAGCCAACAATGCGTTGTGTACAATTATAAATGTGATCTGTGTGATGCAGAGTATGTCGACTACACCAGCCGACATTTACACCAAATTATTGACGAACACCGTTATTCAGCAATCGGCAAGCACTTAAAGAACGATCACGGTCTGGAAACCATCGGCGACCTTTATACCAACAACTTTTCCGTTTTAAAGAAGTGCAACGGAAAACTGGACGGTCTGATTTATGAAATGTTATTCATAAAGAAGAAAAGGCCGTGCTTGAACACACAATCAGACTCCACACACGCAAAACTATTTATTTAAATTTGTCACTTATCTAAATTTGTCACTTTTTACATGCATATTTTTACGTTCTATCGCCTCGCACGGTATATATTAAGTTGTAAAATTCTTATTCTCTTTTCACTTGAAAATGATGACATGGAGTCATCGAAACGTTGTGTTAAACTTTTTTCGCTCATTTTTATCCTTAGATGTTTAACTAAATGTAATCTTGTTCGAATGATTAGGTCATTCCAGAAAAAAAAAACACACCGACGACGGATGGCACTGGAAGGGGTGTTGATGGCTCAGGAAATCTGGATGAGAGCGGGGTCCAGACTTAAAAATTCTTCCTCGGAACTGACTTTTAACGTCGATCAATATGTTTTAACCACTTATTAGAACTTTGCAATGGAAAATCATGACTGTAGCTAGTCTTTCAGTTTATGGTGTTCTGACCTCATATGGTTTAAGTTTACCTTTATAGCTCCTTTTATTCATGAAGAACCAACACGATAATGGATAACAACAGCTTTATGATCGCGGATAAAACACCGCTGACCGATCGCGCAACACCTGAAACATTTTTACGGTACCCAGGCCACCTGCGCCCGTGTTTTGCAACATTCTCCAAAATACAAAGAAATTCTCTACTTGCACAAATCCCATAATACACCTCTTTTACCCCCCAAAAATTTGCATAGGCATTGTTTTAGATTACTCTTGGGACATGTTCATGTCCCAGGAGAAATTGCAAACAATGAGTATGCATAATTTTGGGGGGGTTAAAGAGGTGCATTATGGTATTGTGCAAGTAGTGAATGAGGATCGGACCAGCAGTTGTTGGTTGTACTTTTCTGTTTTATCCAGCCAACCCGAGAATGCATTTTGCTGGATAACCGGCGTATGCACAATTTGCATATAATTTCTTTCCTACCTCTTACGATATGTACCGAAAAATCTGGGATTGTTTTCCATTGATTTTAACCGTCAGGCAAATAATTAGATCCATAGCATTGCAAATCTGCACCACAAGGGCGGAACTTGTTTATAAACAATTTACTTATTTTGGCATCGTTACCTGTAAGTGTCAAGCGCATGCCGATTTTATAGTATGCCCAATTGCAAGCTCGGATATTTTGTCATCTTGTTAACGGACATAATTTTTGGAATCGCTCTACATTTCTAAAAAAAATATCAAGTACCATCAAGAAGTTTGAAAGAATCTTTCACTGAAAATTCCGTGAAAATTTCAGACTGCCGGGCATTTCAGACCTTGCCTGGCTGTCGGGCATTTAGCCCCCGGAACTGCGGAGGATATTTTTTTTCAATCTCAGCGCAGCCCGCTTTGTCGGGAAAGCCAACAGACATGGACTGGTGCCTAGTAAATAATAGTTGTCCGCCATATTGGATATTGGATTCATGAGCGGAAGTTCTCTGAATTCTACCGTGTTTATTGTTACGTACTTAACTCGAGTGATCGCAAACATACTTGTTCGTGATCCTTTGGTAGCCTTAGAGTTATATGTGAGGAGCTCGGGCAGAGATTTTCATGGTGGGCCGACATCGGGAGCAAGCGGTTATGCTGGTAAGTGAAAATGTCGTGAATCCTTATAAGATCATACAGCTGTTTAGAGAGTCGATACCTTTGTCTGCTGTCAAGTCAGGGGAACTGAGGTTTCTAAACCGGGGTGACATGATTCGTCGGTGAATTCGTTTGTAAAAATCAGTGAACGATCGGGTTCAAATGTCATGTAACACAACTTAAAAGGTGTTGAAGCCACAGAAAACTTTGATTTTTGATTTGTAGTCTGTTCTAGTCAAATAATTTTATGTGATTTCTATCAGGTGTACTTCGATCGGTCTTTCAATTTTAATTTATTAAATCACACGAGACAGGGGGCAGCATATTCAGCCTAAAAGCATCTAAACAGAAGTCGATACCATTGAATTTTATAGAAACTTGCACCAATACATGTAGGTTTTCATCGCTCGAACATGAACACAAAACGAATATTATAAAATTGAATTCTGTCACGTACGCCTTAGTTTAATATCGATAGAAGTACCGTAATCTGGTGTTTGAATAAGGAAATTCAGTTTCATTTTTATTTTGCTTTTTGTTTTATTTAGTTTCATTAAAGTTCCAGACATCTCAAAGAATACAATGACACATTTTATAAAAGGCAATGAAGCATGTTATTCATATCACGTTTCAAGACGCTTTGCATATTAAAACAAAAAATTGAATGTAAATCTAAAAAAACAGTAAAAAATGACAAAGAAATCTCATACTGAAGGGTTAAAATCAAAAATGAGTATTTTACATGCACAGTGTTGATTAGATATTTGGATACATTTGACTCGAGTCCCCCAATGGCGGGAAGGAGTTGAAGTTGTTTGCACAAAAAAATGTCTACTGGAAAGTAAACAGCAATCAGTGCATAAAGTGCTGAACGTTTTGTACTTTTTATTTTCTCTATGGGTAAAAGGAAGAAGAATCTTAATTATATTAGAATAGGCAAGGCAAATACGAGTCCAAATCATCAGGCCAATATTACTAGCCAAGGTACGACGTGAACACAGGGCTTGTTGAAGAACCAGGCATAATTTTTGTTTCAATATGTCAATGGTCAGTAAGTTACAATAGGTTGGATTAGAATAGAACATTCTATTATTGTTTCTTATGCTCTGTGACTGTGTGATACCCCTTCAACAGTTACTGGCTTTATGATATTACAATTTTGTTGGTAGATAAAAATGTTGGACTGTCTAGTAGGCTGTAGAATCTTCCATCACTATTTCATTGATGCATGAATCTGACTTCATCGGTTTTTTAAAAGAGGCTCCCTGCATCACACTGATCAGCCCATAAAGTACACAATCGTGTAACCTTCTTTTCTCTCATGGCAACTAATTCAAAACTTTATGTTATTTAATCTTTTTGTTTCATTACCTTAGCAGTATAATGATCTGCTTAATATACTGTTGGATAACAGAAACAAAACCACCATTTGACTTCTATGTTGTTATAATCTTTTAAATAATACTCTGATTAATAAAGAATGATGATAGCATGTTATTCTGCTCTGATCCACCCAATGGAGTATTTAGGCAATAGAGCACTTTTCCCATATTGACATGGCCTCATCTAAACACGACGAGCATTGGGAGAATTCAAGACAGTTATGGACACCCTCAGGTTTGCACAACTTTCCAGAATTCTCCCAGCCTGCCGAGTGTTTAGATGAATCTCTGTAAACAGGGAAAAGGGCTCTATTACTTTCATAAAATAATTCTTAGAAATACGCACAAGTCTGAAACATCACAACCATGTTTACATACTCTCTTCTAAATGCACCTATCAACCAATCAGAGCATGCGTAGTGGCTCAGTTATTTTATAAACGTATACGGAACACAAACTGTAGGTTGGGTTCTTGATGGCATACTCTGAACCATCCCACATTAAATGTATTAGGAAATGGTGGTAAGGTACAGCTAAAGTAGTTGTTCATTAATTGTCTTAGTAGACACCATTAAGGTAACAGTTCAACACTTTCAATTTCAGAAAATTGGCAGTAGGGTTCAGTAAAGATTGCTTGACTTCAACAATAGTCAAAGATGTAAAAAAATACAAAGTTAAAACAGAGCTTTCAGTGACTCGTTCAAGTCCTCATTCAGTATATTAGTCTGTTGTGAAAGAGTTTGGCCTTCATGATGGATAATCTAAACAAGTTGACCAGTTAATGGATGCACAACCTTTGAATTGACAGTCACTGAAAGGTGCGGCACATGTAAGATTTGTCAAGGCTACTGTCAAATTGAATCCTTCATTGTTTATTTCAAAAATATAAGATGTCATTATCACATACAAATCAGAGCCATAGTCTAAGTGTTCTTTATCTGCCAGTCTTAGTTTATACTACAGGGCCGGGTTGTTCAAAGCCCGATTAAACTAACCCAGGGTTAGCGAGATTTGTAACTTTTTGGTGAGGTGTTCTGTTTATATTGTTTGCCTTCAGTTTTGAGCTGTCAGTAGTAATCTCAAACTACACCAAACATTAGAGGTGAAAAACATATTTTGAAACAAGAAAACATAATGCTTCAGTTAACGTTTAACCCTGGGTTAATGCTAACCTGCTTTTGAACAACCTAGCCCAGTTGACCCTCCTGTAAGCAACCACCCAAAATGTCAAGCCTAGGTGGTCGCCTATGGGAGGTGGTTGATTATGAGAGTTAAAATTTTGTCTCGTTGGCATAAGGTGACTGAAATTCAGTACTTCTAATTGAGAAATCTTTGTCTCTTGTACTATCCAGGAATGTGATAACGTTACAACACCTTATTATCCAATTTTTGTTCAATTATCTGTCCTCTGGTTGCTTACAAGTAGCCTTCTCAAAATCAGCCGGCCACCGGCTGAACAAGCCACCTCCTCTGGAGGTTTGACTGTCTCCTTCCAGTCAGAAAATATATTATGATAATGGTAAACCTTATGGCATGCCATCTGACTGGGTGTGTAAAGATTACAATTTTGGTGGGAAAATGTTGAAAAATGTGTCGAGTATTTGGAAAAACAAACTGGATTTTGCCGAAAAATTTGAACAGTTGACAAAATTGATAGTAACGCCTTCTAAATGTACATGTACCAAACCACAGTGAAAGAAAAAGCACTTCAAAGTCTTACCCACAATTAAAGCCCTTTAATAGAAATGCACATCATTTTCGCCAGTGGCACAATTATCTTGAATTTAATCAGCGTCTTGTTTTTATCTGTGCTTTTGTATAAAAATTTTTTCTTTCACTTCCCCTGAAAAAGGTCCGTTACTGCGACCGAAATGTCAGGAGCATTTTTACTGGAAATTATTTCAGAAACGCTTTTAACCACCAGTGTAACTTAATTTGTATTTTCAAATATTTTTAAATGTACCCACCTGGTGACAAACCCAGTTTTAATATTTTCACCAGTGTTGACATTTGCCTGATCTTTCTATGGTCTTTTTTGACAAGTATTTCTTCATTGACACAGTTTTTATATAGTTACTTTAACTTATTTCACATGCTAGCCTGCAGCGTCATGCTCCTGGTTGCGCTCTGTGATTGTGTATCACTCTTTGCGGTCCGTCCTATAATCAACCTGTTCAGCAGGCTATTCACATGCAGAATTCGTTGTTACATTCGTGGAACTTCCGCGGCTGAGTAACCAGACATTTCCCATGGAACTAGTTTCCAGTCTCTGGTTAGAATGCCGTCGGGTATTAACTGGCTTGTATTTGTCGCTGTTTCAGGAGAAAAAGTACTTCAAAATGATCATTCCCATATGAGTGTTTGCTTGTGGGGTTGTAAGGCAGTGCTTTATCACTAGTTTAGCACAGTTTTTCTGTTTTATGGGGAAAATGCCCAATTACTGTATGTGGAGGGTGTGGTCATGTGGATGTTAGCAAATTAGGCAGATCTGTACCACTGCATCCTGTAAGATGCCCTGTCATGGTCCCCTGTTGGGGTACTCCTAGAAAAGTTGGATAGGGGTGTGCAGCCCACTTCCCAAAAATTGAAGCCTTGGAGCCAAGGCTAGCTCATAGCTGCCAGAGCTTATCCCAGTTTCTGTAGGACTAACATCCTGTCCAGGAGAAGTAGAAATACTTCCCCTGGACAGGATGTTAGTCCATTGCAGGTCACTTCCCTGCAATTTTGTTAGGTTTCCCGAACAATTCACCGGTACCCATTTATACACCTGGGTGGAGAGAGGCACTGGGAGAGTAAAGTGTCTTGCCCAAGAACACAACACAATGTCCCCGGCCAGGGCTCGAACCTGGACCGCTCGCTCCAGAGTCGAGCGCACTAACCATGAGGCCACCCTGCCTCCCACTTCCCAAAAGCCTTAACCCAAATTTATGAGCAAAATCTGTGATTTTTGTTACCCTTTTTATAACCTGGCCAAAAATCTGATGCCCTATCAATGACTGTTGCAGCTGGCTGGCTTTTGTTGATGGCCTTATTGATAATGATGAAAAAGAAGCTTCTTCTAAGAAACATACCTAATTTAAAACTAGTCAGGAGTACTAAAACCATACCCCATTTAAGACCAGAATGGCTAAAATCGATGACTTACTTATGACCAAAAGGCTGAAAAACCTTATACTTTGGGGCTGCACAGACTTCTATAGCCCACTGAGGGAGTCACTTCCCCGGGTCTTGGCATCCTGAGCACCGAATTTGAACTTTTTCCTGGGAAGGATATCCTGCTATAGGCCTAAGAACAAGGACACTTGAAAGTGTGTCTTCAGAACCCAAACCAGGAAAACATTTTGAGAAGGCTGCAAAAACAAAAAAATTCAGTTTTCAGCTCTAAAAGTGATCACAGAGTTGCTTACGAGAAGTGTTGCTTACAGGATGTTTCAAATATAGTGACTTGACTTGGAAAATTTGGTATTTTGGAAAACTGGTCACTGAGGATAGGTGGTAACTTAAGGTGGTCACAACTGGTGATTCAACTGTATCTTGAAGGCTCAATAATTTTCTTCCCATACGGATGAAATATTAAAAGGGAATTTGATGTCATTTTTCAGTGCTCAACCAAGCTCTATGCAAATTTACATTAAAATCTTTTGGCTGTAAATATCAGCAGTTAGTTGTTAAACACAGTGTTTTCTCCTCATTCTTCGTGCCACATCATGCTGATGTCGATTCTGAGGGTAACTCCCTCCTCCTTGCATTATGCTCAAACACTCCTATGACATAATAGGGTCTGAACTTGAAAATATTATCAAGTTCAGATTCATTAGAGCCCTAATTAGAGCCAGGCAATAAAAAAAATTAGCAGCTGAGAATTTCTTTCCATAAAAACCACTATTGACAATAAGTTCGCAATTTCATAGCTTACTCCACCAACCTTTACCAAGCCACCTCACTTGTAAACCCCATTCTTTAACCATCCCCTGACTCTCCAACTAGAACACAACTTGAGTTGGGAATAATAAAGATAAAATGATTATTTCAATTATTTGAGCGTTCTTATGTGTAATCCCCCACTCCCATGTTCTTCCTCGAGATGGCATGTCAAGACAAATTAAGAATCACATCTTAATTTCACATAACCTTTATCTTCTAAACACTTTATCTTTTCACTGTTACCACTGTTTACCACTGCCATTTCTAAGTTCTTTAATAAAGCTTCTCATGCAAGTCAGCTTGCCTGTCCGCAAATGGCTAATGTTTATAAATCTGTAAATAAACACTAAACGCCTCTTACATGTAGAACTATTTTTAATAGACAAGCTGATATATGTCTATGTCCTGAAAAGCACCCTGGGTGTAAGGGTTTAGCAGTGTAGAAATTAATAGACCTTGATTTTTTCCCCCCAAAAAGTGCGAGTATTTCTGTCTCCACATCAAGCTAGAGTGCAATATTTTTCTTGAAACGATCATCTATCAGCTTTATACCAATAGGTGCATAAGTGAAGTTTCATAAATGTGGATTTATCTAGATCAGGTATTGTGCAAGCAATACAGATACTGAGAGGAATTATTCAGAATCACCTTACTTTAAAATGCTTAGTTTCCTCTCTTTCCCCCAAACAATATTTGGTGTCTCTATCTCTGAGACTGAACACACCACAGCAATTACACAACTTAAATACGCCCTAGCTTGCACTGGAGTTTCGTGGTAGCTGTCTTGGAGATGTCACACAACGCTCCCTCTTGGTAGCGTTGCGTGACATCCCAAAAAACGTCTGCGAAGGAGACTAAGTTCGCCCCACGAGTTCTTCCCGGCCCCTCACTCTTTGAATGTGAAAGTATGAAAATTAATACTTGCTGTCATAAGACGTTTTAAACGTAGTTCAATAAAAGTTTTAAACGCAGTTCATACTTTGGGTTAGGCTTTGGCTTAGACGTTTGTAGTACGTCTCAGATGAAGAATAATGATAGAACTCCATTCACCTTCATATTTTACCCTCACAACCACGCAGTAAAATCCAGCATTCTGAAAAACTGTAACTTACTTCAGAATGATCCCGATACTGGTAGGATCTTTTCGCAGCCTCCATAATTCGTCAACGCGACAAAAACATAGGCAACTTTTTAGTCAGAAAAGCTTTCCAAACAAGTGATCAACCCGGAACTTTTAAATGCGCACGCGCACGTTGCAAAGCATGTACTTTCACTCGCAACGTTGGAAAAATATCGGGACCCAAGCGATCCACCAAGATCACTGATCATTTCACCTGCTCAGCCAATGTCATCTACTATAGAACGCCTCCGTGACGTAGAGAAAGACGACAGAAACGAATCTAAAGCGGTCGCGCGCTTAATCTCTCCAATCATTCTAAGCAACATATAGCAATCTGCGGCATTTCCCTACATCAAAGAAGCATGGAAAGCCGCAAAACTCTTGAACAAAAATTTATTTCTCAAATCGGCACTCTTAATCCTCACGGTATCCGGCAACGAACGCTTTTCATTCAACTAATTCATGTTGCTGTTTTCACGTTACAAGGCACCAGCCAATAGCGTAGCTCCATCTTGTCTGTATATAAACCATACGCAACCCACAATTCCTCGATTCGCTCCAACAAAGGGTTAACGTTTAAAACGTCAGCTTTCGAATCACTTTACGGTGGCCAATTCACATTATCAACGCAGTTCATAAAACAAAATTATCTTGTAATACTCCCCACCGACGCAGCACACAGTTTCTTTAGAAACTTACCTCTTTAATAGTACAGATTACAACGTGTGTTTTTGGTCGAACACGAAAAGTGGGGGCCAACTCGCCATAGGGCGAAACCGGTTTCATTCAAGCTCGTGTGGGAAATTATCATTAAAAAGAGATTAATGACATTTGCCCTTTTTAAGACTTTCCGCATTGGCCTCAGTCCCAGGCTAGTGCCAGCCAATACCGAGAATACAATTATGGCCTTTGAGGGGAGGGGCTGTGTATCCGAGAATTTCAAATAAAATAAGGGGTTTAAAAGCATCGTAAAGTGCTATTCCCTCAAAGTGTCTCAACTGATTTTGTAACCCACGATAACTTGGTGTTCATGCTTTACATTATATATGATACATTTTTTTTGTAATATTTAGTTTAGATGACTCTCGTTGTCATACTGGTCATACCGAATAATTATGTGATGAAATGTGGGGTCTGAATGCCCGAATGTCTGGCTTCCTGCTGGTGTTTCGAAAACAGGTGAAAAAAGGAATATAAAGGAAAAATTTAACTTCAAATTTGACAAGTTTTTTCAAATGAATGCACGTTAAAGAACTTTTACAGTTTGGCCTAGATGAAGTCCAAATAACATTGCAAGATCAAACGGGATAATCGAATCTACTGATCTGAGATACGCCAGCTTTTGCTCAAAAAAACCAACATTTCCAAATTCCAATTCGATCTGGAATTGTCAAGCACTTTATTATGAGCCTCGGGTGATCGCGCAAGCACTCCCTGTGTTTGACATTAAATTGACATTTACATTTTTTTTTTTCGACAACGGGCGTACAGTCGCCTACTTTGTATACTAATAAATGTAATCTTTTACATTTGGCTAATAAGCCGCGCTGTTTTTGCCTCCCAATCAACCTACTCACTCTTGCCTTATAAACCTCGCGATAAGGCTCTGTTCAAAATTTCTTAAAATGTTCCCTCTGTGAAGCTCGCGACTTTAAGTTTCCGCCCTGCTTTTAGGCGAAACTTTCGTATCGACAAAGCAATGGACTTCCACGCAATCATACGCCAACCTTTCAATGGAGTTCTCTGTACTTGTCCTGCTAAACTGTGACTGTCAGCAACGTCTTTGCGATGTTCATCCCCTGGCGTGAAAATAAGGGAGAAAAATGGAAAAGTTGTCCCATTTTTCCTGTCAAGTGGAAGTTCGACGAATGAAATTAAACGCTTTTTTCTCCGTGATGGTGCTGTTTGTGTTGTTTAGTTTCCTTCGATGGAAGAACTTACAAACTATACAGCTTACAATTTTATTTTGGACTGTGGGCATTGAGTTAACTGTAAAAATCGTCGTATAGTGACATATTTCGCGCGGCCCTGGCATGCTTTCCTTCGTTCGGTGTTCTTTCTATCTACTATTTATGACGGAATACCGCCGCATGTTTTTTTTTAAAAAAAGCATTCGTTTCTTTGCTCGTAAAAGTTATGGCGCAGTTATGGCAAAGCAGCAAGAAAGTACAGTAATCACTAAATTAAGGGAGTTAACTCGAGATTTAACTATAGCCAGAGAAAAAAAAAGTTGTGTTTTAGGATTTTCATGAATCGCTGTAGTTTCCCAGGTGTATGGCACAGCAGCGGGCCGTCTTTGTACCGAAGCGTTATTTTCTTTTTTTTCGCTGTTTTTCTTCGTTGGTGCCGCCCTTTGTTCTGTTCTGTTCATAGCGCCAATCTTTGAGCTTATTTTGCCGCCCGCTTAAAGTAATGCGCCCGCGCCTCAGTCAAAGATTGTCGTCTTGTAGTTTGCAGGCATTGGACTGTCCGCATTACACTGACAAGATCAAGTCACAGCGGGAGAATTTGCGTTGAACCATGTCTATACTCTGTGTAAAACAGGAGTCAAAAAGGATGAAATGTTTCCAGGTAACCTTATTTTCTTTGATGTTATGCCTGTTTGAGTATAACTTTGCGCGCAAAAGTGTTATTCTCGGCCTGGTAAAGTTTGGTTTGAAACTTCAAGTTGATCGTGTTGTAATGGCGGAGTTTCCGGTCCCAGGAATATTCGGATTTTTTCACTGCTAGTGTCAGTGTTGAAGCACATAACTGAGATTAAGTCGAATCCCTTGATTTAAATACGAACCGCTCGTTGTTACGTGCAGTATGCTCGGCAAGCGAGACCAAATTGTAAAAAAAGTCTGTCTTACTTCACGAGTGTTTTCGTTTGTTTACACACTTCGTTGTTGGTGTTTACAAAGTTCTACTGCACCAGAAGTCGTGACTGGTTTTACAGACAGGGCTCAGATTGACTTAACATAGCAAGTGATTAACTTATTGTATAGTTTATTGAGAAAAAGAAAACCTTTCTTTGACGAAAGAATTTTAAGTATGGTAGGCGCTGTTCGTTTTTCTCTGGCACGCGTCGCTTGTTCTCAGCCAGGTATTTGTTTCGTGTAGTATGCATTTCAATAGCGGTAAATGTAACTCATATAAGTTCTCTCTAGCTTTGCCCGAGGTTTCTTCAGAAGTAATGCGCTTCATAAAGCCTTCTTCTGCTTGTTTAATCTTTGAATCCGAAAGGAAAATTCTTGTTTTGACAAAGTTGCTTCATGTAAGGATTGGTCGCCTTAATTTACATTCATTTTGCCCTGAAATTATAATGGTTGTCTCTGACTTTTTACAGCTTC
This sequence comes from Platygyra sinensis, assembly GCA_019787425.1. Lineage (NCBI taxonomy): Eukaryota > Metazoa > Cnidaria > Anthozoa > Scleractinia > Merulinidae > Platygyra > Platygyra sinensis. Next base: position 14,083 of record JAHPZR010026783.1, read on the forward strand.
ATTTGCTGTTTCCACCAGCGCGTGGATTGCTTCAGTCATCAGACATTTTATAATTTCATCATATTGATTGAGAGCAATTTATTATTGGCCTCTATACAACATATCTATGGCATAACACAAATGCAAGTTAAAGCCTCTTCGATATTTTTGTCGGGTTTTCAGTACACCTGCACGCTTTCTTCAACTGGCACGTGCGAAGCGTGAAATTATCGTGAATAGATTTTAAATAACATCATTTGCCATGTTTGTAAAGTTTTAGATTGCTGAACGTTGCAGGAAAAAATAAGCTTTCCGACACGATTAATTCCCAGAGTACTTGTCAAGCGTTTTCTTGTCTTTAACTTACTGAATTTGCGTAACAATTTGGGTCGAAAATCTGCAGTTCCACTTTAAACGGCTCAATGCAAGATGCTTCTGTTCGAATTAACGTCAAATCAGTGGCAATTGATTTTGATGAAATTAAAACTCACCTATTTATTTTGGAATAAGAATGCTAATCTTTTAAAGTTTCAAGTTAACATCTGTTCGTCATGTCTGGCTTTCTTTTAATCTTTTTTTTTTTACAAATCTCTCTGTGAAATCATGTTTGGTCCTGCTTTTTTTGAGTTTTAACATTTTTCAATCGATTTTTGTAAAATTTTACCCCGTTCGCTTGCATCTGTGGCCTTAGCCTCTGTGGTAAATTTTGTAGGAGTGAAATCTATTTCGATTTGTTTCTTTTGTTTGCAGAGTACTCAAAGGTTGTTATTTAAACCGTTTTTACTCGCTAAAGCATTGGCTGTTTTAAGTTAAGAATATCTTTATTGTTTAAATTGTTGTGTTTGAATCTGTTAAATTTTTCTTGCGTTTCAAGTCACTATACATAAAGAGAAGCGTTTCTTAAATCATTGTTAAATATTAACAGAAGCTCCAATATGCCAATATGTCCAATTTTGTTTTGGTCCTTAAAATTATTTCTGATCTTTGATTTGGTCGACATTCTTAAATCATCTATTTGTGAAAATGGTCGATGCTATCTTCTGGTGTTGCTGTTTTTCTCTGCCTTGAATTCATTTGCTTTACTTTCTTCCACTAGCCAGTTCTTGCTTCCTACTTTTTATTGTCTCACAACACGAATTCGATCCAGGTCTTATCAATTATTCATTACTAGAAGCCTTTTGACTCGAAACAATTGCCCCCGAAATAAAACCGTGCTTTAAATACCGTTTATATCCGGTGGCGAAACAAATTAAGACCCAACTGGCACCTGTTCACCGTAAAATTTGCTTGCGATCTCTCAAAAATGGGAAAATGTCTTGAAATGAACGCAATCGCTTTTGTAGATCATTATTTCATGCACTCGTCTTTCTTAAAACCTCTGCTTCCTTAACCAAGGTGTAAAGCATTAGAACTACAGTTTTAGTTGATCCAGATAGTTGATGCTTTCAGCTTTTATGTGTCTAGACTTAACGTTAATCAAGTCCACTATCTTAATTTGTTAACTTTTTGGTTTATCTATAATCGTAGTTTTATTTTGTGCAGTACGGTGTCGTTACACCAACATTTTATTTTCGTTTCGGAGCACTTTACTCGACCCACGCGTTATATTTAAGAGAAAAATATTCCAGAAATTTGCTGCTTTTGTTATTAACATTTATAAAGACAACTTTGAATGCAAATTTTTAAAATGATTTTTCATGCCTCTCTGCTGTTACAAAATGCCAGAAATCGCTTCTTTTGTAAAACAAAAGTTAAGTAAAGCTACTTATTGTTGCGTTAGAGCGAACTGTCAGCAATAAGGGTATAATTAAAATTGAGACATCCGGTCCCGAAATTTTCTTTTTTTTCAATCGTTCATTTCAACTTTCCTGTCAATAGTGCAATGATGAAAAAGGTTGCAGTCTTGCGAGGAAGCACATATTCACTCGAAATGTTCTTTGAAGTTGCCATATTGCATATCATTCTTCGGTATTTTCTTTGGTTCCATTTTAAGAACTGATTTGTGATATCATAAGGCTTTATGTCTCGCATTTCGAAGTGAATCGGCTAATCCGTACCCTGTATTCGGTTCGTTCGTTAAACGAACTCCGTCCTAGAGGTGTTTCGCTTTTTAAAACTGCTGTATAAGTTAAATTGGCGTTAACTCTAAACCCTTAATGGAAGCCTGTGTCTTAGGAGGCCAGCTTCAGGAAGCCTTAGGTTGAAAGAAGAAGCGTGAAAATTCTTGCGTGGATTTGACTCTGGTTGACCAGAATTTTGTCTCGTCCAAAAAGACGGTGCTTTTTAATAGGATTCGTGGTTTGCACCATACAGCGTTAGTTCCATTTGAAATATTGACAGCGTTTATCAAAGATATAACCTATTGTTGTAGTAAACCTTCAGCACTGTGAATTTATTTCTCGTTTTGTCGTTTGATTATGATGTGTGTGGCATCCGGCGACAAGTGGCGTTGTTTCTAACATTACCGCAGTTTTAACCCCACCGGGCAAACGGTTTTGAAGCTGTTTCGTTCTGAATAAACGCCAAAATGGGTGTTCGAGTATTGTGCTTGATTTTAACAGTTTTAACGCAGTCTAACACTCATGCGGATAGCTCGTGTGTGAATTTTGTAAACAAAGCACGGATAGTCTTAAACGGTATCTAAAACTGCGCGCTTAAAAAGGGATTATTTTTGTTGACCGCAGTTACATTGAAATAAAAGTTAAATTGTTGTTGTTGTTTTTTTTGCGTAGCCTATCCTAGTTTGGGACAGAGAAGCCGAGGTCCTGCATTTAAAGCGAACATCACTTTAGCAATATTTGTCCATTTCAAAACAACTTTCATTGATCAATGCAACACAAAGGGAAGCAACATTTTGTGTGTTATATCGATTTCCCTGAGGACGTGTGCCCCGCCCACCTGGGTGGTTGGTCCAATCACGCCACAGAGCAGCCTAATTATCATGTCATGTTATATTGGCCTATTTGTAACCTGCGAGAGTTCGAACAACTTTGAGTATATAGCGGGTGGTTCTTGGTCAGGCCCAAAGTCGCTTTAAATACTTTAACCAGCCCTCGCCGCCTTGTCTTCGTACTTACCTTGTCATCCTCTCGCCAGATGACCACTGCTTGCGAGGAAAAGTCTGCGGCGAATTTTACTCGCGAAATTGGTGAGCAGTCTTCGGTGAGTCAACGATTCGATGTTTGCTCTGGTATTTATTACTGTAACATGGTTGATTGCGAGTTCATGTGTGCTCGAGAACCTGTTGTGTGGGGAATTATTTGTTTACCTTTCTGGACATAACGTTGCGTCTTGTTTGCATGATGACTGAAACAAGTGGGATGTCGATTTCAAGAATCCCCTGGGCAACTGTGCCGTTCCTGAGGAAGTTAAGAAACTCTCTCTATCCCCAAATAAATGTAATTTTATTTATCTATTTTTCAGTCGAAAGCCCTGAGGGCAGATTTCAAGGACACTTTTACATCAGGACGAACTCGCTCACTGCTGAGAGATGGTAGATTTGATTAACGCTAACGTGTGTTTTTTCGTGTTTCCAGGTACACGGGGAGAAATGCGCAGGCTGCAAAGGCAGAATTATGGATAGATACCTGGTTAAAGTCAGCGGCAAAGCTTGGCACACGGGTTGTCTGAAATGCTGTATATGCGGACTGGAACTCGGCAAGGAAGCAACGTGTTACACTAAAGAAGACAAAATTTACTGCAAAACCGACTACGCAAGGTTTGTTTATCCTTCGTGTTCACTGATTGCGGTATCTTTGCAAAAGGCTGTTTTTAGTCGTTGTAGTCGTTCACTTATTGCGAGCCTCGTACAGCCGTGAGCAACATGTTTACAGGCGATCGAACGATCGCGGAGATTTAATTTGAAGTAGCGATGGTTTAGACTTGTTTTTTTTTCTTTTAATTCGTGTTTACCGCAGTGGTGTTTAAACCATTCAAGGTATAAAGCGGTTGGTAAAAAAATGTATTTGTTGGTTTTTTATTTTAATTACTTTCTCTGGACACTATTTGCCTCAGGCTGAACGTTAATTTCCATTCATCATGTTTTGAGACATTTGCAGGTTTCTTTAGGTTTTTTTAAGTTTCCGTTTCCATTAGGAAGGGAGTGAGAATTACTTTTGCTATCCTAATTTGTACTTTAGTGTTTCGCGCACCATTTATGTGCAAATTTCGTAGTCTTCCTGACCTAACCGAATTTCCTGTGCATAATCACAACAGAGAAACGCTGGTGTCGATTTGTGATATAGCGACATGAAACGAATTTTAAAATTAGTTTCGATTAGAAATCCCTCCGTGTACTTTTTTTTGAAAAGGAACGTTTTATTTGCATTCTGGTGTTAAATTTTCAGACGCTTTCGCCAAGAGCCCGTTGAACCGTTAAACAATCAAATGCGTTCCCAATGTTCTCTCGTGGTTTCAGGCAATGCTAAGTTAAATAAAAAGTCCGCAAGACATTGCATTAACTATATCACAACTATGGTCTTTTTTATAACTACCAGATTATTCCTTAATCCCCAAGCACGGCATTCTTAAACAAAACCAGTTTTGACTGCTATAAATGACATTCGAAATGCGTTCTACTTGTTTTTTTTTTTCGTTGACAAAATTTGTAGGCGGTAAAACGGAAGCGCTATGAGTGCGCAAAATTAAGGATTCTTCTTTTTGCGGTTCAAAGGCCGTCGCTTTATTGTCGTCGAAGCGACTGCCCGAAAGACAAAGTGCATGCATGAGTAATGTGTTTGATCCGTTTTATCGGTTTCACGAACCGTAATAAAAATCTGAGGTTTCGCGGATTTTGTACATACATTTTTTAATACGCGCATGTTAATGTACATATATGTTTATATAGTTTTTTTTTCCTTTTTCCACTCGGGCGGTTGGGTAAAATTGCGGTCTTTGAATTTCCTGGCCCTATGATGATAGTTAGAGCTAAATAAAAAAAAACACCTGCCTTGTACGTGTGAATATAAACATAGCGAACTGTGTTTAAAATGCAAACTTGCAAATTATTTTTCGCACCTTCTACCAGTGACCTTATTTGTGTTTCAAAGTGGTACGACTTATTCACTGCAGCGAAAACATAAGATATCCGAAGATCGCATTTTTTGGAAGTTTTTGTGCCAGATGCAAATAAAAAGATCCTTTCGGAGTATTAAAAATTGAGAGACTGTTCTATATATATTTTTGTAGAACTATTTTTTCGAGAACTATTTTTTAGACATGCGATCACCTTGGTGTCATTCAAGGTACATATGGTTTTGGTTCCATTTGGAAACATTTATCCAAAATTCGGCTGGTCGGGTGTGTTGCTGGAAGCGATAATTTCTTTTACCTGTTCCCTTGTAGTTTCAGAGGTAGTAATTTCGGCCGTGAATATCAAGAAAAAGTAATAATAAAAGTAGAACAAAGCAAAACACCTATTACGATGAAAAGAGGGCTCTTAAGGCGTCAAAGACGCGAATGAAAGCAAACTCCCTGGTTAAACTGTATTCGGAAATTGAAGGAAAAGATATACTTGGGGATGCTCGAAATTCTAGAGGTCTAGTGGTCTACAAATGAAAAGAGTTCACTGAAACTAATCGAAATAGTTTTCGTGGGCAGCTGAATCCCCTAGTGATGAATGTGAAGGGAAACTGAAGAACCAGTTCCATACAGCTAGGCTTGTTATGACTTTCTTTAATGATTGCAATTAATATTCTAGTGATATACCTTAAGTTTTTGTCTGTAGTTTCTACCGCTTGTGTTGTTGTTGTTATTGCGCGTTTTTGTTGTTATTGCTTTCTTGTTTAAATTACTGGCGGCCATTTTGTTCGAATGTAGAGAACCCTCCCTGCAGAACCGTCTCTGCTTGTTACGCGCTTCGTTGAAAAGTAAGCTAACTGTGACTGTTGGTCATTGCCTGACTGCCAACAGACACCATTCATATGTCAACGCAGGTACAGTCTGTACAGAAGACCTTCTTTTCTATACAATAGTGTAGAAACGTGTTTTACGCGCCATAACATAACTTTATCCCCCCCCCCCCTTTCTTCCCCCTTCTTTGTACCAACACGCGGCCTTATCGAGGATTACATTGATCTTTGTTATTATTTCAAACTTTAGACAGTTCGGCACGAAATGTGCTCGATGCGGACGAAGTATCCACGCCAACGATTGGGTGAGACGCGCGCGAAGCAGCGTGTACCATCTCGCGTGTTTCGCGTGCGACGCGTGCAAACGACAACTTTCCACCGGCGAGGAGTTCGCGCTCAAGGAAGGACACGTGCTCTGTAAATTACACTACATGGAGAGTTTGGAAGTGTTCCCATCCGACAATTCTTCGCAAGAAGGTAAGTTTGTTTTGCACTTTGTACACAATGTATGTCTGCTACAATCTGTTTCTTTTTGAAGAAAAAAGACCACAACATCTTCATCGTATCATTGAGTTGTAACGTTATTTCTTTTTATTCATTTCTGTTAGTGCGTTCGTTTATTCCATGCTAGCAGTCGGTGTAAATTGATAGCCCGAGAATAAATACTGTACTCTTACCATTTGCGATTAACGAGGCTTATTGACAATCAAAACTACGCGTATTTGGAGTTGGCGGCAGGTTGGGTTTTTACATTACAAAAGCGTAGTTTAGAAGAACGGTATGAAGAAGACCTTTTCGGTGGTGTGAAATTGAAGTCTTATTGTGCCGATCCTCAGTTTTGGTAATTAACGTACATTTATAATTAATGGAACTTGCGGACTTTTTTTCCGCGGCCTCTTTAACGGCACACAAAGCTTGCGCAAGGCAGCTGGCGGATAGATCTGTGTACGTCAAAACCGTGAAAGGATAGGAAGACAAGACACATACTCATGTTAAAGTAGCGCAAAAACACGCACGAAACTAGAAATCTCGGAAAATTTGAACGCTCAAGGCATTTAATCGTTTCAGTGTTAAATCAGCGTCAACGAGCGTGCGTTTTGCACTGTGAAGTTTGATTTCTGGCATTAAAATAATATCCAAATGTCCGCTAATAACTCGAGTTTAATAATGACGAAGGTGTTACAGAGCAAGGCTTATCCCCTAATTACTCTTTATGCCAAAACGTATTCCCTAATTTTTTGTAAACAGTATTCAACAACTGTCATGAAATACATGTAGCCTCAAAATTAACAGTGTTATGAAGTTTATGATCCACTTAACATAACTGGTATTTATCTTTAACTTATAACCCATAAAATTTACATATTTAACAGCAGTTATGTGACCTCCAGTAACAAAGCGCTATATCGATCTTCCGCATTTACTTTGGTTCCGCATTTCCACGTTAACTGGTGCCTCAAGTCAACCGTCGAAATTCACACAAGACGAACTAAACTGAATTTAGATCGACCAGCAAGTTTCATCTGTTTGAAGGTGTTGGTCGATCATTCCAATTAAGTTCGACGTTTGACCCAGGAGCTTTACCCGTTTGAATCAGCTCAAATTGCAATTTAGTTCGTCTCATGTGAAGTTCGACGTTTGACCAGGGCCAAAGTGATTGGCTTAAATGGCTCATACAAGCAAAAGTAAAACCAAAATCAGTCGTCATGGCTCGTTCAAACGAGTTTTCCCACTCTTTTTTCCCGCGCATTGCGTCGGTTACGTGAACTTGCTTTGCGTTTTGATTGGTTGGTTGGGTTACCTGTGTAATTTGCGATGGGCCAGAGTAATCCGCGATACGCAAAAAGATGGCGCCACGCGTTGCATTCTGGGTAGATCGACATGTCGGCCCAAAATTTACTGTATTTGTATGGGAATTTGACGGCAAATAATTTCCTTATAAAATAAATTCTGAACAGTTTATGAACAGCAGAGTTAAGATACTAGACAAAAGATTGTATTGACTAAATTTGAGGGATGCAGCTGTTATACAAAACGTTCAGTTGCGTTTTAATTTTTCACAAATTTGTCTAGAATTTTTTCCCGCCAAATTGCAGGCAAATGTATGAAAAGTTTAAAACGTGGCTGAAGGCTTTCTAGCACAGCTACATCCCTCAAATTTGGTGAATACACTCTTTTGCCCAGTATCTTTATTTGGCAATTCATATATTATTCAGAATCCATTTTTAAAGAAAGTTATTTGCCATCAGATTCCCATACAAACACTGTGAATTTTAGGCCGATATGTCGATCTACCCAGAATGCAGCGCGTGGCGCCATCTTTTTGCGTATCGCGGAATTGGAGGTAGTCTTAACGACGCTCAAGTGAAAACCGCTCTAGTGGTGCTACACAGTAGCTTACTCTCGAATCTCTCTTTGTCCTTCTTCAGTGACCCTTTCGTTCTGCACTCAAAGTGATGGAGGGATTGAGGACATGATACAAGGTGATTGCCCTCTACGTTTGTTCAGTCAGTTCAGCTTTACTACCACTTTGGAAAGCAGTAAAATGTCTTTTTCTATGATCGGAGAGTCTAAGCAAAATAAACTTAAAAAGTTGACGGTATATCATCAGGACCATTGTAGTCAATCCCTCTAAATGCATGGTCAGAGCCCCAAGCACTATTCATATGCGGCCTCGTTATTCCGAGAGATAATTACACTGATCTTAAGGGCTTGTGCCTTGGCTAATGGATTTTTCTACCAAATTAAGAGAAACTCTTCACCTTCAATTATTTGCGATGGGTGCTTTTAAAATGCAGTGTTGCATAACTGTGAATACGCCGAGATTGTCATTTCTTCGCCGGTCAGTTGTTCAAAGGACCGCTAGTGTTTTCCAATAGTTAACAAAACCAAACCCGCATCAACTCTGAGTGGAAATCGTAGCTAGTTTTAGTCATTTCTGCTGATCACAGTCATGACTGTGGGATCGAAAATGAGACATTGTAAATTTTAACTTAGTAATCTCTTAGACGCACTCTACTGATCGAAGTGGGAGCCGTTTTCTGAATCTTAGCTGCAGGCATCTGCCTGTGCAGGGGTCAGTTGGATTGAGCGAAATGTCGGCTTGTTAATCTTTCTAGCTTGAACATAAAAAGACTCTCGTTCTACCGAGCTAGTTCTCAGTTGTATCATTGTCTATTCTTTGTGCCAAATCACTTGGCTTACTTGGATAATTTGTCTTTGACGTTGAATGTGTTACATTTGTCTTTGTTCTTTGATTAGATGCGGACAGCGAAGATTCGCCCTCTAGCGGAGGAATTCTGAAGTGCCATAAAACCAAACGAGTGCGCACCACGTTCACCGAGGAACAACTTCAAATCCTACAGGCTAACTTCAACATCGACTCCAATCCCGACGGGCAGGACCTGGAACGAATCGCGCAGCTAACCGGTCTAAGCAAGAGAGTCACGCAAGTGTGGTTTCAAAACTCACGCGCGAGACAGAAAAAGTACGGTACACCGCTGTTCTCTGCGAGTCCAAGAACGCCGAGCTCCGCTAGCTTTTGATCCTTGAAAGGGATCCTAGGTAAGCCAAACTTTGACGATAAACTAGTTGATTGCACGCGCGATTGCCTCATGGTTAGCGCGCTCGTCTCCGAATTTAGCGGTTCGGGGTCGAGGCCCGGTCGGGGACATTGTGCTGTGTTCTTGGGCAAGACACTTTACTCTCACAGTTTCTCTCCCCACCCAGGTGTGTAAATGGGTACCGGCGAACGTAATGCTGGGGGTAACCCTGTGGTGGACCAGCATCCAATCCAGGAGGAGGGGGGGCGGGGGGAGGGGAGTAGAGCTACTCCTAGTCGCTTCATGCCACAAAAATCGGGTTAAGCTCCGGCCTGATGGGCCACTTATCACTTATATGTTTTAGCCTACCTATCTTTTTCTGTAACAAATCTTATACTGAAGATGGTCACTGGCTTTAACTCTTGTGCATTTAAGGACAAACTCCATAAGTAAATAATAGTTTCGTTTTAGAAAATGTATGATAAAACGTTGCAAGAATTTCGATGGTGGTATTATTAGGAAAAGCACAGGTGGTGGTTTGTTTTCTTCTTGACTTTATGACTTCTTGACTTATTATTTCTGTACTCATGTTGTAGACTGACGCGAGAGGCATACATGTTTGCATGTTTCGAAATCGTCTGTTAATCTTTGCAGAATTACTTACCAATTTCACTCTTACACTGTAGTTTTTCATTGCCTAATCGTCTCATTTTTTTGTAGATTATAGAGAATTGAAATATCCATGCCATCAGCATTTTTCACAGCATCCCTTGCGTAACAGTCACGTCTGTCCGCAGTCAGTTTACAGTCCTCCAGACCAAAAGCGAACATCACCAGGACAACTGAGAAGAAACCACTGCTGTTTACGTCGCAACGGAAAGAAAAAAAACATCCACTTAGTGGCTGCGAACATGAAAGAAGTTCTGAAATGTTGGTTTTAAACAATTCTTATTTTGACGACGGCAAAGAAAAAAAGCATAAAACGTTTGAATTTAGAATTCAAAGCGACTTTTTAACTTTTGATCGAGAGATCGCAGTTTGCTTACAGGGCTGGAGATAGGGGTGGGAGGTTAAACAGGCTGTGAACTTGTAAATCGTGGCAAGTTCTAAACTGATCATTAACATTTGAATTGCTAGTCTTGTAATTTCAGTAGGGTTGTAGTCAAACCGCATAAAGTAACTTTTTTGGACTTGGTTTTTCACTCAGAACAGGACTGGCTCGTGTTCGCTTACAAAGCCTGTCATCGAAACGTTGTAATATATTGCATAGAACATAAAATATTTAACGCTCTTATTCAAGAAACGAATGTACTATAAATAAAAGATAGTTCGTAGTTAAGTGTAAATTTTGTCCATACAATATCAACGTGCCTCCTAGACGAGGTCATAAATTGAGAGCTAGCTGCTGTGCACTTGGTGCCTTTGCAAGTTGCTATTAAAAAAATCTTACTTCTCTCAAAAGAAACGAGTGTTGTCTGAATCATTATTTCAGAATGGAAATGTAAGTGATAGAGACTAAAACTTAGGCGCTCGCCTGCTCTCGTGAACATGAAAGAGCGCAAATTACGTGTTAAAGCCTGGGAATTGGTCATGTGTCAATAAACCATGTTCGATATATCATTATTCTAACATGGTTCTGAGGCTTTCGGGACGAACTTCTATATTTGGTGGTGTTTTGTTTGTATCCAAGTCTCTTTTGGGAATTGAGAGACAAAAGAAACTTACATTGTCACGAGGATTTTGCTGTTTTAGGTCAATTCTGTGCTAAAATCATTACTTTAATCATAAACAAAAGGCTTTTGTACAGCTATGACGAAGATATCAAATGAATTTTATCAGAAAGGGCTAACCATAATAAATTTCTTGCGGATTTTTGGATCACTTAGCATCAAAACTTGAAAAAATTGGCCAATTTTTTCAAATTTTAGTCCATTTCCATCCTGCCATCCGTAGCGACAGGCGACAGGAAACAGTTACGGTACCTTCAAATAGTCTTAAATAACAAAACTAGATCATTAGTTTTGGAATTCAATTGATGCGAAGTCACCTAGCTTTTTATTAAGTTGCCAAATAGCGTGACAATGCCCCTTACAATTTTGACCCGAAAGCCTCGGAGCCATGTTAGAATATTGATATATCGAACGTGGCCTATTGGTGCCTGCCTATTCTCGTCCCCATAGCCCTTTTCTCATCTCTTAGCCGGCGGGGCCTTGGCATGAGAAATCGAAGGGTTCCTTCGATTCTTGTGCCAAGGCCCTGCTGGCTAAGAGATAGGAAGAGAGCTATGAGGACGAGAGTGGTGCTTGCTATGAAATTTCGCGCCTTACCAAGTGACTGGGAAGGGAAGCGTCGTTGATTACTCGATGGAGCGAAATTACCCCAAATTTTTGTTTTTGTCATCAGCTGTGATCTGCTCAAGTATGGGCAAAACGGAAAGTAAGCGAAACTCAAGATGACGTTTCGTTTGCCGTGAAATGTGGTCATGAGTAGGCTGGATTACCAGCCGTTGTTCAGGAAAGGAGCCACTCTTTTCTTGGAGAACCAACGTACATCATGAAATGATATTACACTATTTAGGGAAGAATATATATGTCTGGATTTACGAGAAGGATGCTAAAGAGTTGAATTCGCGCGCTAAGCGGGCGCTTTCTTCTGGCCAGAAACTATCTCAAAGGCGACGATATAAAATTTTAAAGGAGAGTCAGTCCTTTTTCTCTTCCTGCACCCGTCTTTCTTCCTTTCATTGTCGTCCTTTCTCTATTTTTTGCCCTTGTACATGGCTTGGAGGCGGCCTAAAAGGGTAGAGAAATCAAGGAGAAAAAGGGAGAATAAAAACTACACTTCATTAAAAGTGTAAAATGAAATACAGTTGAAATGGAAAAAATTGTGTTTGAAATATTTATATAATTTTTTCCAATGTATTAGCTAAAGTTACAAGGAAAAGAAAACAAACGGCGGTTACAAACATCCATAGACAACGCACGGTGTAATAAAAATTTTCTGGTTTACTTGACGTTTCGTATGCTACAACATACATCTTCAGAAGTGAACGGTTATAACTGTTACAAACATTTAAAATACAAAAAATAAAGAGGGGAACTGGAGACGAAATAAAAAACAATGACAATGACTACTTTCGGTAGTATCAATTTGTCATTGTTTTTATTTCGTCTCCAGTTCCCCTCTTTATTTTTTGTATTTTAAATGTTTGTAACAGTTATAACCGTTCACTTCTGAAGATGTATGTTGTAGCATACGAAACGTCAAGTAAACCAGAAAATTTTTATTAGACCATGCGTTGTCTATGGATAATGTTTGTAACCGCCGTTTGTTTTCTTTTCCTTGGAACGTTGAAATGGCCGAAGAACAAGAATAGCTAAAGTTGGTTATTTATCAGAGGCCCTGTTTTTTAAAAATTTCTTATGTTTCTTGCGGGCCTTATTTTGTCTGGCAAACTGTTCTAAATCTTTGGGGCATCTTTTCTAATGGGGTTCAATCAGAAGTTTGCAGTGTAGTCTCTTGGTTCAACTGGTGCACCTTTGTGTGGAGCCCACTGAATCTCTCCTCTCCAGTCCTCTCCTTTCATCCGCTATGAAGAGCACGCGAATGATATCGCCAGTCAGTAGAGATCTGTGTATCGAACATCGTCCATTTTGCAAGTGAATATATGAAAGATCATATATTTGGACTGCGGAGAAAGATATAAAGACATCAATGATCATCGCAGTTGTTTACACAATGTAATTAACCCATTGACGCCTGTGCCGCCTGTAACCGGCCGTGACGAGCCTTGGCCTTTCTTCCACTTCTGACGTCATCACTTTTGACCAAAATATGCATTAGCTATACTCAACTTCTGCAGGAGGAAAAGATCTTTCTAATGATGCCTAGATCAGAGCATAGTTAGTAGAGAGGGACTGATAAGGAAAGCCGGCGAACTTCAAAGAAGTATGTTATTGTTCTAGTTTTTTCGTAGTCACGTGGTGTTGACCCTGCACAAGATTTTGAACAATATGGCGTCCCATGTGCGATAAGAGTGTGCAGTCTTCAAATTCCCCTCTACTAACTATGATCAGAGTGATCGGCCTAAAGGAGCCTGCGATTTGCACAAAAATGCTCAAAAAGTTGAGTGAAAAACTCAGAGGAAAATTTACTGTCACCACAGCTGGCTGCTCCAGGGTAAAACTTGTCCGCCTCGATGATGCTTTCTTAGAAGTTTTTTAACCGCACGCAAACCCAGTAGAAGGTCAATCACTGCAGCAAAAAGAAAAGAAAAGGAGAAAAAGGAAAGGGGAAAAAAGAAAAACAAAAACTGATCGAAAAGCCTGAAGACGTAGGTTTCGATTTTTATTTCTGCGCACGCCCGAACAAAATGCGTAAAACGCGATGCTAGCGACAAAAAGGGCAAGCTGTCGTGTTGTAAATGCATTTTCGACGAGATTAAAGCTACGAGTTTGGCCTCAAAACCACCAAATTGTCCAAAAAACGCATTTTTGGCAAAAAGCTCCAGGAGTCAATGGGTTAAGCAATTGTGAAATTAAAGCCTGAAAATTCAGGCCTGAAGGGGATTTCACAACAGCTAAAGCTGGGTTATAGTAACTGCTATGATTAATGATGTCTTTACAGCGTCCATTTTGTTGAATTTAGACCCTTTTGTCAATTCTGCGTTTGAAAACCAGTGCATCTTTGTTTTCTCGAAAACAGCGGAGTGACTTGCAAAACCGCTGCAAAGTAGAGATAAGAAACTTAATTTTATACAGGTGAAAGAAACTTCCGAAAACGCTGATCTATTATTATTATTACATGACCTCGTTGCCTGCAATTTAACTTGGAGACTGGAGAGCACTGCTAGCAAAATATAGTTCCAATCTCCTAATATAACTAATGTCATTGTTTTGGAGCGTTTAGTAGAACTGCTGCCACAGGAACGAATCACAGAGGAAGCAAATATTTTGCCTCTTTTTTGAGGAAGGTTTAAGAGTGAAGGAGCTGAAGAAAACGTTTTTTATGAACTCTTTGATATACCCCTTAAAGTGTATATGACACAAAAAATATTTTCTGCTTATTTGAAAGGCCTTTCAAAATACAGAAGAACGGCGTATTTCCTTTTGAAATATCTTTTTTCGTTTTAGAGATATTGAAGTTTTCCTATTATGCAAATTAGATCATAATACTGCAACTGAAAAGTTGTAAAAACTGAATAAACGATATCTCTAGAAATATTAAAGCATTGTTCTTGAAACGTGGCACCATAAATGTGCATCACAAAAGAAACAAAATGGCACCCTTAATGCTGTTGCCATGACAACAGTTTTGCCACTGGTGCTGTCTTAATAAAAACTGAAATTCCCAGTTTTTGTCTTAACCAAGAACCATCTACCCCACACATTCTATTGATGGGAGTTACGACAACAGGGGAACTATGCCTGCTCCAAGTAGGACCCTTTGTCTCGTGTTGGAGGTTGAAAATGGCGTTATTTGTTTTTGGACAGAAAGAGACTGGAGCCAGAAGAGTTACTATGGCAACAACACTAAGGTTGTAATTTGTTTCTTTTGTGACGCACATTTATGGTGCCAAGTTTCAAGAACACTGCTTTAATATTTCCAGAGATATCAGTTTTTACAACTTTTCAGTTGCAGTATTATGACATCATCACTGATCTAATTTGCATAATAAAAAATTGTTAATATCTCTAAAACGATAAAAGAAATTTCAAAAAGGAAAAACGCCATTCTTCTATATTTTGAAAAGCCTTTCAAATAAGCAGAAAATATTTTTTGTGTCATATACACTTTAACGAAATCACGTGATCTTTCTCCTCAGGTGCCTAAAAACTCTGAAAATAAACCGCGTAAAATAGAACAGTGAATTGTCAGTGATATTTGAAAACTGGCTTTTTTTTCTAGCCTGTGTACAGCCGCCCCCATTCTCGTCCCCAGAGGCAGCGTTCCTTTTGGTCAGTTACGGGGATCGCGACCTCTGGCCCAGTCCAACGACATTCCGGTTTTGAATGGCTTTGTGAACACAATAGATTGATACCAGAACCAATCACATTTGTCAGACTCGGCTCTGAGCATGCGCAGAGTGACGGGAAGTCCGTGAAATGCGGACTTCCGGAGTTGGACCCGGCCAGAGGAACACAGCGGTCAAACGACTGGGCACTCGCGTGAATACGCGCGTGATCAAGCACTTCCGGTCACTTTCCCTCTTTATCCCACAAAATTTCCACGGTCAACCTCGGCCACTCGAGCCATCTCGGTACTAAGTTCAATCATTCTGCCCCTACAAATGTTCTTTTCCCGAGTTTTACTGCTTAGGCAACAGCCTTTCTCATCCGAAAATCTGCCCCCAGAGAGACCAACGACAACTATCGCGTTAAAAACACAAGTCTTCATGTTTCGCTACGAACTCGTAAATTCGACAAGAAAATTCACTATTGTTGCAGACATAGTTTCTTTGTTGAAAAAGATATATAACAGAGATTCCCCTTTTAAAGCTGTGTTTAAGGTAAAAACCTTAGCTGTTTTGTTTTCGCCTTATCCTCGCG